>JAJIYU010009877.1:0-16599 GCA_030144865.1 Tinospora cordifolia | reverse complement strand
CTGTCATTTTTAATAAAATTTATTATAAAAATATTATTTTCTTAGTTTTCATTATTTTTATTTTTATTTTGTGCTCTTGTTTTTCCTTCTTGCTTCTTTTTTTTTCCCTTGTTTTCCAAATTTATTTTCAATTTTTTTTTAATTATCCTATGTTACACCGAACAAACATCACTTTACTATTCAGACTAACCCTATCTCATTCTATTTTTAAAAAACAACTCACTTTTATCTTGTACCCTCAGTAATATGCTGAGATATTAGCATAGGGTGTCGTAATATTTCAAAGCATTTTTCAACATTGATAAACTCCACTAAACTCAGCTCATTAAAGCCTCTTGATTACTACATTACACATGTTTTATAAATTCGTATCTCCCCCACTTGGTTCTGGATCTCTGAGGAATGAAAAGGTTGAAGAGAAATATATATTATGTATAACAATTGTTTCATTGATACTATTTTGGGCATGAAGCTAGTGCCAACCTTTTTTTTTTTAATTAATTGCACAGAAAAAATGAGGCATTTAATTACATATTGACAAGTGGCACACGTGGATTCATACCATATCAAAATACATGCATAAAATGATACATAGAGGCTATCTAATGAATTCCCCCACTCGACAAGATTTATTTTTAAAGTTTTGGACACATTCACGATAAGATTTGATGTGATTAGGCCCTTTTTTTCCTTTTTTTTAAAAAAAAAAAAAAAAAGTCTAGTACACTCCATGGATGAAGGGACATTCTCCCATAATCCTATTTAATATTGGGTCATTACACTATTTTATATAGTGGGAAACAATCATTAAAGATCTGCTCTATTCTTAATCACTCTCTTCTTTATCAAAGAAAATCACCTGTAATGATTGACTATAAATTTGTTTCATTCTTCCACTTCAAAAGAGATGCTGCTATTAAAATTTTTTAGACTTCAATGGCTTCCACGCATTATTGGCCTTCTCATTTGATAAAAGCCCAAATAATAATGAATCAAGATCATACTTATGAATCGTACATGCGTAGGTTTGGAAAAACCTTGCCATAAGGATTACGGTTTCTATTATCATTTTTTATCATTAGTTGGGGTATGGGAGACAGTATCTACTTTTGCTTTGGATGAGAATACTCACCCTCAGGTCCTGTATGTTACACAAAATTGAAATAAGATAGAAAAAAAAAATTATTCAAATCCAATATTTAATGCTACATAAGATAGGATAAAAACTTATTTGAGCTCACATCACTTATCCTATGTTAGTGAAATAACACAATCCCACCATTTTTTTTATAAAATTTAGTTATCTTACCCAATTTTTTTTTTAATTTTTTAAAAATGTTTTTAAAAAATTTTTATATTTCATCTTATCTGATCCTATCTTATCTCACCAAAATAATTATATCTCATATTGTGCCCCAAACGAGCCTTAAACTCCGAAAAAGAAAATTAAATTAAAAAGCAGGTCCAGGCTCAAGCTAGAAACATAGACAACATGAACCCCATTGTTACTCGGTTCAACCTTCCCTTTGGACAAGATTGTTCCTCAAGAGACTCGTGCTTGATCAGAAAGACATTCGGATTGGCCTTCCTAACAAGAAAAAGATAAACAGGTGCACGCCCGGGCTTGAAAATTGAAGCATAGACCTCAACCCACTTTTACTCAGTTAAACAGCTGAGCTACCGTCTTATTGTTATAATAACCCAATCTGGAGTTTCTTTAAAACAATTGTTAAAAGTAGCATAACAGGTTTTTGTCATTCATTTCTACCACTTTTCTCTGTTGGGTAAGCTGACTAGACTCACTATAGATGCATTTTGATTTCTCAATTTAAGACAAACAGAGATAATAATGCATGGAAATGGAAAATACGGTCAGATGAGATACTTATCAAACTGAAAGTAAAGAGGTAAAAATAATGAACAAATTACAGGACAGATCAATAACTGTCAAAGAAAGCCACCCTGCTTTCAACTTGTTGGTGTCATTCATTTAAATCTTAACAACAGAATAGAACTGTACTATTAATTGCAATTTGCACTATTATAAAAGAATGAAGTTGAATTCAGTAGTGTTCAGAATTCAGTAGCATGAACACGTGCAAAGCAAGAATGAAGTTCAATACTTGAAAACAAGTGATCAAATAAAAGCTACAGATGGATAAATAGATTAAGAACATAGAACGGTATAAAGACACTGTGACTATACAAATGCAAATCAATTTGATGCATCGTTTATCATGAAACATGAAATTACAAAGAATTCTGAAAATCAATAAAGATAAGCAACTAGCATGAACTAACCTCAAAAAAGGTAATATTATGTATAATGGGTCCTTGTTATGTCCATCTCCACAGTTACAGATAGGCATTCTCTCCCTCAAAAACCAAAAAAGAACATTTACTAGAGTTACCATGAAGGAGTCGTCCTTTCCCAATTTTACCATATTCTGTGAACCATAACACTTAGACCAAGATGATGAACAAAAGTAGGGATCCTACAAAAGAAATTGAAAAATAAGCAAGTTAACAGACTAGGCAAGTAGTAAATGATATATGCAACAAAACCGCTTGGCAAACAATTCCAAGCTCAGAAAAGCACCTGTATATTGAACTCTGAATCCACAATGTATATGCATGGTCCAACCGAATTAATCTATCTCATGAAAGAAAGAGTAAAAATGGCTCACCTAGAGTACAAGGCTCTTGCCATTGCTAGGTCACGGGTAGGGCCAATGTACACAGCCCTTATCCTCACCTTGTGAAGAGGTGGTTTGCAGATTCAAACTTTAACCTCCAAGTCACAATGGAATAGAGCAACCTTACAGTTGTGCCAAGGCCCATCTACATCTCACAAATGAGACTGCATGATAAAATTGAACACAAGCAGATGTTGATGACCAACAGAGTATGTGTTCCTTCCCTAAATGATTATCACAGTCAAGGCTACAAGGGCTATGTAACATAGGGAATCACTACAGCTCTACCTACATTGAATGATGGCGCCCAGTTAATTTAAGATGAATTTTAAAAGTCATCTCAGAGGTAGTAAAACAAAAAGTAATGCACTACTCCAAGGAGACCACAAATGAAAGGAGTAGAAAATTTACGTTAAGAGAACAATGAATATCACTATTTTTGGCAATTTGTAAAAGGTGGAGATGAAAAAAAAAAAGATTTTCTTTTTTCTTTCTTAAAAATCGAAACATAGTAAACCCAATATGAAGTTTGCTGATGCGCATGGTCTTTGAACTTTATTTCCTTTGCTTTTATATGCAAACAATTGCAAGCTCAGCTAAAGGAAGGGTGTAATAGGCAGCTAATAAAGCATCAAACTAGGTCAAATGAACAAAAATCATTACTTAAAAAAAAATTAAAAAAAAAAAACAGATACCAAAGAGAGAACACGAATGGTAATTGAGACTAATTATGTACCAGGAGGGAGAAATTGGACGTAAAAAATAGAACTAGGAAAAATGAGTTAAGTGGAATAATGCATATCATAGAAAATGAAAGAAAACTTTAATTTGACTCCTGTTAGGCTACCATGCTTTATTGAACACAACGGTAGGCAACCAAGAAAAAAAAAAAAGCATCAACAAACTAAATTCAATGAAATGCAATCAAGGAGATAGAAAGATCGTAAAATATTAAATGACAATATTAGAAATGAACATACACAAAATATATTGAGACCGTAAGAGCAGCCTCAATATAGATATAAAAAAGACAAATTGTCTAAAATGATTTTGACACATGCAACAAAAACAGAAAATAATGTGAATGGAAATAATTAAAAAAGATATAACTACTCGTACTATTTAATTGTCTATTTAGCCACTGATAATATCGAGCATAGGAAGCAGATTCATGTCAAGACCCAGATACTTGGAAAAGGCTGTAGGAGGGGAAAAAAAAAAAAAACTTATACTATTAACGAAAATGGATGAAAATATCTAGAGCAAGTAACACAATGAAAGCTAATTTAATTTGGTCAACAACCAAATTAAATTAGTCCCTTGATGCCAATGGATAAACTAGTGCATTGTGAAGTGCTTTCTGAATGAGTATATGACTGTATGATATTGCCTGACATGACAAATTCTCAGGAAATGAGAAATACACCAGATATCAGCTAGCTACACAATTGAACCCAATACAAATAAAATTTGATCACTTGATAACTTAAATAAATACAAATCATTCTAGGCATGGTTGGTAACTAATGATTCTAGTTCCCTGGTAGACATGAGTCAGCGTATATTGAGCAAAACCAGAATGTACTCATTACTTTCATTAAGCATATAACCATAGCATGAATCAACCTATAAGCAACTTGATGGCCCTTCTTTTCAAAAAAAAAAAAAAAAAGTAATTTTTGATAGAAGATATAGATATAAAGAAAGGGAGAGCAAGAGAGAGAGGGGCACCTCAAGCCATAACCTAACCACTTCAGTCGGAAAGGGCACTATTAATTGAACTATGTTCATACAACAGCAGAGATAACTCAGTGACCCTTCCATCCAAATTTTCAACTTTTGTACAGTTTTCGATATCCCATTTAAAAAAGAAATGCAAGAAACAACTACACAAAATTTCGTTTAAAGACGATGATTAAGGAACCTTAAAGGGAAAAAAAAAAAAAACCAAAAAGAAGCTCTGTTCGCTAAAAACTAATGAATCTCAAAATCTAATTTAAATAAGGATAAGCTGCAGAATGTCTTCATCAAGGTAGCCAAAACTGTGAATTGAAGTGAATTGGAGGAGGCCCTTTGAATTGAATCCAGATTTGAATTGATAGATCATAGAATTCTGTCCTACTATTGTGGATCATATATAAATTTAGTTTTTAGAGACATTTATTTGCATTCTCAGCATTATATTAAATTTCCATTACATATTTTAACATATTATTTTCTTTGTGATATGATTTATTTAATCATTGAATTTTGATTTTCGAAGTTATGAACATTGAAACATTACTTGAATTGAAAATATAAAAAAACTGCAATGGAAAAGACACAAAAATTGGTTTCTTTTCTTACTGAGAGCAAACAAGAAGAGCTAAAGAAAAGTCCTCGGATCAATTTGAATAATTGATTAGTGGCACTAACATGCAAATAATAGGACTCAAACTGATATATGGAGGATTAATGAGTATTGGGTTTCATAGGTGGTATTCGGATCAATGAATGGTGCATCTAATTGCAAATCTTAGGATTCATGGATTTGAAACGGGATTCTGTCACTATGGTAGTTATAGTAGAAAACTGCAATCCAAACTAGAACAGATAAGTAATGGGCATCAAATCAACTTGGTAGTTGAGATTTAACCTTTACAAAACCTCAACTTAGATGACCAGTGAAGTAGCTCTTACAAGCCCAATATTGAATTAAAAAAAAAACTCAAGATTATCAAATCTAGAACCCAAATAAACATGAACAAAGTTTTAAAACCTAATGTTGACCTTTGGATATTTTTACTTGCAAATAGTACAATATCCTACCACAAGTCTCCACCTTATCTACTTCTATTCCATTAGTTTTGGCCACACCTCCACCATATAATAAACAGTACCAATGATTGTGTTTATTTCCCCAATAGAAGTAATGTGCTTTATATATTTTGTCAGAGTTGGTATAATTTAAGTCTGGTAATCAAAGTTCCTCACATCAGTCTTTTGGATAGATCCAAAGTAGATGCAAGAATAGGCATATGTCTAAGTGGTGTAATGTCTTCAAAGAATTAAACACTAATCTTTTTTTTTTTGGAAGAAAAACAGAACTATATTCGAAAAAAATGCATTAATAACACATGACACATAGTACCTGTGTAAAATCATGTAAAATCGATAGCAAAAAGTTAATAACTTGTGTACCCATTCTAAAGTAAAATACTTAAAATAAAGATAAATCACAAGGTCAAGTTCATCATTTCGCTTAAAAAAATTTGACAGGCGTTAAACCACTTAAAAGAAAAAAAATGCATGATAAGTCTATGAATAGACGACAAAAAAGCAGGCAAGTCTCAGTTATCCAAATATCAGAAGTCAAAACGAAGATGCTAAGTGCAAACATGAAAATTAACTGTTCAAATCCCAACTCTCCTTAGTCATATTTTAGAACCACTTGTAGCCAAGCAGCCATAGTCCTGGACAAGAGATGTATCTCTAAATATTAATAACATTTCAAATTGCATTGAAGTGTCAAGAATTTTATTGCTATAATACTAATTTACCCAAATAACTTATTATAATGCAAGGGGCAATGCTGCTGAAGCAAACATACAAGTAAACTCCACAAAGCCTCTTACAGTTTTACCAGATATATGGGCTTGGGCACATGAATATACTTCCTGCACTCCTATCTGCTTCACTCAATCATCCACATTGCTCGATCCACATAACAACAAAAAATTGAATGAAAAATTCTTGGAAGTTCATCAAAGTTCTTCAACTTACACTACTAAATTATCCAATAATAAATCTATAGCAGACGGAATGTACCCCAAAGAAAGCTCCTAAAAGTTCAGTTTTCGAACTTCTTTGGTTTTTTTTTTTCCCTAAATCTAGGATTAAATATAAATATAAATACCAAAAATTTAGAAGAAATCTTGAAATAAATTAAAAGATCCAAAAGGTTCATTAGATGTTTTAAGCTTTGTTGGTTTTAATCAAACAACGTCCTTGAGGGCTACAAAGAGCTCGATTAAAAACAATATATTAGGAATGCACTATTTGTTAATGAATGAAAACCTTTAAGATATGCGAAAACCAAAATAAATTGCACCACACAATTTAAACAAACAATCCTATTAGCATTTATGCAAAAGTTCTTCACATGGAAATTTCTCAAAAACTGACTACATCACCTTTGTGCTCTGCTTACCACATGACAATTTTTTCTATGAAAGATTATTTAACCAGTATATGGCATCTTTTTGTTTTGTCTCCCAACTCTCAATTTTCTACTTCCACACCTCTTCATTTCCTTTTCTTCCACGTCTCTCTCTCTCTCTCTGCTATCAAACAAAAGTCTCTCTTCGTGCCTCTGCTAAATGTTTACCCTCCCATCTGCCAAGTGAGATTTGTATTTAGTATTTTGTTAAAGTTTTTTCATAAATTTTTATATGCAGTTGGGTAATTTTTAGTCGTTTTTGTTCAATTTGTTCATTTAATCACTTTTAGATGAATAATCGTGATTAAGTGAATAATCATGTTTTAATCAGTTTTAGGTGTTTTTATTAGTTTAAAAGTTAGTTTTAAGTATCTCCAGTGAAAAGGATTAGCTCAGATGAATTATCACGATTTTAGGAATTTTTTCAAAAAATATTAGTAGCAGTTTCACGTTAATAAATTTACATTTGACATGTTATCATATATCTCGCATTTAAACTTCTAATATTTATTTAAAATGCATTGTTTGCACTTTGTTTGTTTTGTTTTGTAAGCGAAAAAGTGTTGAATAGCAGGTTGGAGCATGGCACAGACGATGGAAAAATTCTCAAAATGTTTAAGATTTATATTTTTAATTTCTAACATTATACATATATAAACCATAATGAAAAATGCCATGTGTATGGCACTGCAGTGCCATAACATGGTGCTAAATGCAGAGGCATATGTAAGCATGTATAAAAAAAAATATGTTAAAAAAAAGTAAGTGTTGCATTAGCGCTACAACGACCATTGCAACAATGCAGCTATTTTAGTAATTCTGGATGCTGCCCATACTATATCCTTTTTCTTTTATTTTATTATGGGTTCCTTTTGAGGTTGTAATGTATTTTCATATGAACACTCAGAGAAAGCAAACTTGCAGAGAAAGCTTCAGAGATTGAAGATTTTGGAGATTGCAACTTGGAGAACGGCGAAGAAGAGTTTGGTGGAAGAAAGCAGAGACTACATCTGAGCATTTCTTTACTTCTTTGTGATATTTAGTTTTTAATATGAACAACGATGTTGTCATTTGATTTGTTTTCTTTTGTTTCTTACTTAAGCATGAACTAATTTCTTAAACTAGGGTATGATGTAGTTTATTTTATTTTTTTGGAAACATGATGTAGTCTATTGATCTTAGCTTGAATTTCTAATTATGTTATTAATGGTGTGTGTTTGTTCATATAATTGAGTTTACATTTCAGAAGTTTAAGTAATTAATGCATTTGAATGTTTGATCACCATTCAATTAATTTTACAATAGTGTAGTATTAAGGTCCAAGAGGTGACACACTTCATATGGTTGAAGAAAGCATACTTCTAATATCAGTGGCTGTACAATGAGTACAACCAATTACAAAAAGGATAATTCAATTGATCCAGAGAAATAAAAGGGAGACAGTGGAGATAGTTTCAATCACAAAACTAATATATGAGGCTTAGGGGGCGAATTGCCTCAAGAATACTATATGATCGATGTATCAAATGACATTGAAAGAAAAAATTTTAAAATTATTAGGTAAACCAAGCTGTATGGAATATGATATTCTCAATAGAGAAGCACATTGGTAAACTATTTATAACAAAATTATAAATGTTAAAGCGGATGTTTAGTAAAACATCCCAAAAAATAATAATAATAAATAACAAGAGATAAAGTAAAAGAAAATAATTAGAGTGGTTCAAAACACACAAATATGGTAAAAAGGATATTACATGTGCTGATCAAATCAAGAAACAAATGAAATATAATTGCTAAAAATGAAGAGGAAGACTTAGATTCATCAATTTTAAACACATTTTCCCATGTTTAAAAACAAATTGAAGAAAGTAATAGAAAAGTTGTTCGTTTCAATGGAATTGAAAAACTGGTTCTAGAAAAATACACAAATATAACTTTTTCGTGCTTTTCCTCATACTTGACAGAACCCACATAAACTTCTCAACTTGATTTGTGTAATCTTAAGCATCCAAAAAACTTTTTTTTTTCTTTTTTATGATTTTTTTTTTTTGGTGATTGAGGAAACCTTCTCTTACGATCTAACTAGTCCATGGGTTGCCAAGACTTGAAAGACCTAAAGCATAAGATAGACTCACCAACCACAAGATATTTGAAGAAGCATGAGCCATGAGGAAGGGTTGAGTGTTGAACCTTGCTCATGGGCCCTTCTCCCAACTATTTGTAGATAACTTGATAGTTTCATTGTTTTTAAACTTTGAATACGATACCAAACACAAATTTAAATCAATTAAAAGTAAGATTATATTTTGATCTTTTTAAAATCTATTTATATATTATTAGATGCCACATGTAACCTTAAAACCACAAGTAGAGATAATAATTTAAGAACTCTCATGACAGAAAGAAAGCCCCTCCTCCTACCATGGAGTAGGAAGGCGTTCATGTAGCAATACCAAATAAGAAAAAGATGTTTGTAAGTTGGGCATCTAAAAGCATTCAACTCAAAAGATGAAGCATCATTTCAAATGCATTTTTTATACAAATTTTTTAACGCAAATGGATCCAATATTCCGACATGGTATGAAAATTAGCCGAATTGATTAGATTATTTGGACAATCGAAATGAAGTTTACCGATAATTGTAAAATTACAGAATTTCATCGAAATCTTTGCAAAAATCAGCAAAGTTCACCTAAAACTGAAGTTTTGACGATTTTTGCCAAAAAGAAAAAGAATAAAAACTATAAAAGGGCATTTTTTTAATTAGAGAATTTATATGGTGCACAGAAATTCTTCTATATAATCATGGAGATTGAAAAAAAAAAAAACAAATCTCGCTTTATAAATGAAGAACATTGAAGGCGAAACACATGCAATTGATAAGTGGATATCCAAGAGAAAGAAGAATGAGTTATAACATGGAGGAGAAACGATAGAGAGAAGAAAGAGAAAAGAAAAATAATCGGAGAGTTTACGAGGAGAGGCATTAAGAGAAGAACAAGAAACGAGAGTCATCTATTGTAATTGATAGAGAAGATCGAATACACTTGCGCTTGTAGCAACTAGCGAGCTACCATCAATCGACCAAGGGTTTATGTTTGCAGACCATTAGTGTTTGACAACAAATTTCTCTTTCTTTCTTTTTTTTATAACAGTTTTAAGTTAATAGATGCAATGTGCATTAAATATTGTTTATGTTAAAATACATCTTAAAAAATATTACATATATAGTTTTATATATAAAACATATTTATTTATATCTGTTTTCATCATTTTTTATAGAAATTGTTTATATTTTAGCATTTACATAGTATTTTTTTAAAACTTTTCCAAGTTGACAAATTTTTGCAAATATTCTTTCGAATTTCTCAAAAACTATTCGAATTAATTATATTTTTCAAAGCTCAAAGTTTGAGGCGTAGTCAAATTTTCATTCTTTATTCTAGTCCTACAACCCCACCACAACTATAGCAGTTACATCAAAATTCGAATTTCTCAATGATTCAAATCTATGAATTGCTAAACCAGTGACTCGTTAGCCAAGTGGTCCAACTAAAAACACTAAGAGTACTTAATTTCTACAAGTAAAAGATTCACATATGAACCATAAAACTTACAATGCACCAATCCAAATCTTAATTCAATTCTTCAAGCTACAAAATTATAACAATCTTCTTTTTTCTTTTTTTTCTTTTTTTTTTTTTGTTTTTGAGAGGAGACAACCAATTTTTAAAAAACAACAGGACAGCTAAAAAAAACGACTACAAACGTAAAGAAAACAAAAGAACAGCCAAGTAGCCAACGGCCAACATACCAGTGCATAAACAAAGGAGGATCACTCCAACCAAACAACACAAACACCAAAAACCACCCAGCCCAACCAGCACCAAGAAGATACACAGCTGGAGCAAGAGAATTACTTAGCAAATAATACAAAAATACCAGCCAACATAGTAACAATGAATTCACAAAGAAGGATCACCCCAACAAATAATGTCCACAAACTAACACGCCAACACCAAAACCCACCCAGCCCTACCAACACCCACCCCAATTCCTATTCCAATCTGTATATAGAAAACCCCCCACTTACTTGAACAAGGCTATCCAAGTAGAAGCCCACTGATTAGCCTCTTCCCACGCTGTATGGCAATTAAGAGGTCTAATGATGACGAGTTTGCTATTCCATCCAAATGGACCATTATGTCACAAGAGGAGCTAATATTCTCCGCATGTCTCTAGCTTTCCTAATGCACCGTGACAGCTGAGCTAGAGACAAACATTCCAAAACAGAAAGAAAAGAATCTATAGATCTTAAGAAGCTCACCTACTGAAACTTTCCAACTCAAATGGAAGTTTATTGATGGCGTGTTTGGAATTGAAGAATAAGGGAGATAAAGAAGGAACTAAAGGGAGTGTTATGGAGAGTGGCAAGTCATAAGTCTAAAGAAAGACTATACCAAGGTAAAATTTCCATACCCATCTATCCTCCCAAGTTCTAAAGGTTTCTCCATCCCCCACTTCCATGACCATCTGCTCTAGATTGTTTGCTCCTATCTACTTGTAACCCAATTACTTCCCTTTCTATTAGTCAGAAGCAAGATGTGAAAGGAATGAGATCATGACTAAACCCTACTGAGAATTCCATTGACCTACTTAGGTTTCTTCCAAGGTGATAACTGAACAAATTTACATTAATTTGCTAACATATGTTAGAATTGACTGAGATATGAATGCACATTCCAGCTCAATTTCTCCCAATATATATGTATGTATATATGCATATATAAAAAGAGATGAGAGAAAGGAAAGGTAAAAAAAAGTAAAAAATATATTTGATAATTGGTGGGCTTCCCCATTTTGTTATGTCACTATTTAAGAATTAAGATGCTGCTTTGCACTTTTGATCCAAAAGACATTTGATCGACCTTGCAACTCATTATTAGGAAGATAAACATCAACAAGAAACCGCAGTAGAAATTGGGCTAGCTTGATATAGTTAGTTCATTGTTTTAAAAAGCCTTTGATGTGTATGCCATGAGGAGCACCACCAAGCAAGGCTCCTAAAAATGCCTTGAAACTTAAGCCTCAATGTCACAATGTCAAGGTGCATGCCTCAAACTTAAACTAGGAGGAATAATGAGGCTTGCGCCTTCATATTTTTCATATCAAGATTCACTGATCCTATTAAAAATTAATAAATTATATATCATTAAAGCTTTTGAATTATTATAATCAATTATGTTATTGTTATGATATATATTCCCTTTATTTGAGATAAATTAACATTTTTATTTTTAAATAGATCAAGGACATACCATTATCAAAAAGGCTCCATAATAGTTATATCTATCTAAGTTTAATAATTATACAAATCAACAATTCAATAAGCTAGAAAAATCATTATAAGTATGACTTGCATTAACTAATATTTCTACAATACATTTGCCCGCTTCTTATTTGTTTATACTTGCGATAGTTTAAACTTGAGAATTGGAAGTTTAACATATGCTATGTGCTCATTTAATTCTTAGTAATGACAAAGATAATTTATACATCTGAAATATTAAGAGGAATCACACGAGTTCTCCACACATATACAAAACTAGTTTACAATTTTTTGCCTATGTTTGACATTCTTCCTTTATAATTGATAGCTACAATTTCAGTTATGTATATCTAACAAATTTGAAGCTTAGGTCTCTGCTACCTCAAAATATATCACTCACTTCATACAAGTAAACCACTCCTACTTCACCTCACATGTGTTTAAACTTTAGTTGGGCTAAATTGGGAGGAATTGAGACTTTAGTGTACCTTTGGTGCTTCTCGTGCCGTTGATTGTTCTATACTTTTTTTTTTTTTAATTTAGTATATTTTATCTTTTTTTTTTCTCCTTAAGGAGAGAAAAGGGAGAGGAAAGAGGGGAATAGAAAACTTTTTTTTTTTTTTGGTACGAAAATATCATCAAGAGCTATTAAAGGAAGAAGCCCAGCCTAATCACTTTGCTGTTTGAGTATCTTTATAGTGTCTAGATTCAGCAACCCTTTCCAATGGGGCATCCCCGTCTGTGAATCAATCAAGGAAAGTCACATACTTGGCCAGAGAGCTATCTACCTATATATCATGATTTGTGAATCCATACATTGTCTAGTAAAAAAAAAAAAAAAAAATGAAAGAAAAGAAAAGGAAAAAAAGAAAAGAAACCAAATGGGTAGCTAGCACACTAAGACACAAGAAGATCAACTCTCATCCTGTTCATTAAGGTTCTTAAAATTCCTTAAGAAAAAGCCTAATCTGAACTTAATTTTTTTTCACCCAGCACTCACATTCTTAATCTTTTTTCACCCTGTTACGCACACAGTGTACATCAATCCCCAATAAATTAACAATGGGCTTTGATGTTCATCCCAATTTTGTGTTAAACTAAAACGTTTTTCAACTCTTCAATTATGCCAAAAAAGCTCTACAGTAAGCTTCTATCCTAATATAGGTAAGAAGCTTCAAATAAATATAATTCTTTTAACAAATTTCATTCAATGATTCTATCAGTAAGTTTATTGCCCCCATATAACACCTTAAAATAAGAATAGAGCATAAATGTAAAACAAGATGAAGTCCCTCGTTTTGAGAGAAGTGCTTACAGTGCTTAATCCAAATCTTCTTGCCTGGCCTCTGATCCAAAATTCTGATTCCCCCGACCACCTGAATTCGAGTCTGCCCCGCTGCTGTTATTATTGGTGCCCACTCCACTGTTACTCGTTTCTGCAGGCGCACCAAATCGAAAAGGCCATGGAAATGACAGCCTAAATCTTCGTTCCGCTGTTCGTGGAGTAGATGAATCCTCCTGTCCTACACTGCTGCCGCTACCAGCTGAATCAGAAGAAGCATTAGTCGCACCAATAGCATTTCCTGACGATTGCGTTCCGCGAGTTCTATTCTCATAATCGGGGTCATCGGTAGGCAACTCATAACGACACACAGGGCAAGAATTGTGCAATTCCAACCAAGGCAGGATACAATCCGAGTGGTAGACATGTTTGCAAGGCATCTGTTTGGCCTCCGTTCCAAGCTCAAATATATCTTTACAAACCGCGCACTGTGCATAATCGGAGGCCAATAATTCATCCGAAATCTTCACATTTGGAAGCGCTTCCACAGCGGATTTCGACGCAGGTGGAGTACCATAACGATTAGGATCATTCTCCGCAAGCTGCTGGATCAGCTGTTCCAATCCAGGACCGATGAAGTAATCTCCAAGATTCGCCGGGAGACGGAAACCTCCAACTTGTCCAATATCCGCTGGGCTGTTCTCGATCACAAATTGAATGTTGGCGCCACCAGCTCTTAGGGTTTGTAGATAATTTTGAAGGAAGAGAAACGGGTTGAATATTTCAGGATCTCCTACTGCGGCACTAACCGATCGGCTGTGCATCTCCGGCCCGAAGATCCCAGCGAGGTCGGTCTGGCCTGGGAAATCCATGGAACCTGACGAGAAAAGAAGAGGGATTCCCGCGAGACCGGAAGAAGATAACGACCGCCGCAATCCGGAAGAACTACTGGAAAAACCAAAGAACGGATTAGGGTTCGGAACAGGGTCAGGATTTGGGTTTTCGACCTCTTCAAGAAATCCACCCCCGCATTGAGGGCAAACGAGGTCGGAAGACGGCGAAGGCGTTATAGTCACCGTCCCGTTACACTGGTAACAGAGGTACAGCTGCGGAGCACCGGTGCCGGCATCTGAAAATCCGGCGGAAGACATTTTTTTTCCGAGACGAGCCTTCGAAGGAACGAACAAACGAATCGAACGAAGTTAAGGAAGACGACTTCTCTGCAGAAACAAAGACAGAAAATTAGACGGCTTAATTGAATCTTTTGGATGATTTGCAAAACCCAAAAAAAAAAAAACAAGAAAAAGGTCTTCAAAGAAGGTCAGCTGTACAGACGGAGATTGCGTCATATCAGCTTTAACGCGGATATCGAGAAAATCCAGTGGCGCTCGGAGAGTTGTAGGAAAAGGATGCTTTCTCCAATTAACGGAGGAGCGCGTCTCGACCGGTTTATGGGCGGTTCGTGGGAGGAACAGCAGTTAGATGGATTTGGTGTTGCCGGTAGTTAGATTGTTTCCGGAATCACTGAAGCGGTGTTGGTTAAAGAAATGAGAAAATCTTTGACTTGCTGACCCAGCAACGTGAGTCAGAGATTGTGGGCGTCGCAAGTTCACCTCATTGGTACACGTGGCGGGAAAACAAGATGCCGTGACCTCTATTTAGTCGAGTAGGTGAATTTTTATTAAGCGATATCCTCGTTTTACTTTTATTAAGCAAGCTTTTTCTCCAAAATAGGGTAACATTTCTTCCACTATCAGAAGTTGTAGAATCCAACGGCAGTGTGAAAAGCAACAAAAAATTTGTAAATCAGCATAATAGATTAAAATCTAGGTTAAATTGATTGAAAATATTATATTTCAAAAATATACAATTGATATATGATACAACTTGCAAAAATAATTTGTAAATATTTCTTTATTTTCTTTTTATGTTATCAGTGAATTTTTAATTAATTGAAAGTAGTCACACTTACTGTGTAAAATCATATGTACATGACATAAAAAAATACTTAATATTTATTAATTTTTATATTTATAATTGTAAGCATGCTTTATTATTTAACATTAAGTTGCAATCCAACAAAATGGTGTTTTAAGTATAATTTGATTAGTTTTATTTAAAAGTTTATTATTTTTTAAATAATTAATATTAAGTTGTCTCGTTTAATTGATGTCTCATTAGGATCTAAGATCTTTTACTTCAACAAACAAGGGCATCAATTTTAATGACATCATTGTCTCACCCATCAATGATATACATAGGACTAATGAAGAGTCACCATTTGCGGAGAGTGATGTTCTCCTTCATAAGCATAGCATGAGGTTTCAACATAAAGATAAGGACAGAAATGTGGATGGGAAGGAATGTGTGCATCACATGAAATTGATGTTAGTGCTAAATTGAAGAATAATTGCCTTCATTCCTTTCTTATAAAAGTTACGCGTGCGCACACACACACACACATATATATATGTATATAACAATCAAGATCATAAGCCACGTGTATGAACATCCTTCACAACTTATTTGACTTCTTAATCAACTCAAGTAATTTTATCTTTAATGATGTGTTTAAAGCTAAAATAAAAAAATTTAACTAAATAAAAAATTAAAAGTAAATGGCATTAATTTTTTTTTTTAAAAGCAAAACTCTTGATTTTGTAATTTTACAAAAAAATTTTGGTTTGTAAATCACCAATCTAATAATTTAAATTGTTCTTAACAAAAGAAAAATAATAACAGAGGATGAAGAAATAAGGTGGGAAAAATGTTAAGATAAAATAATATCCCTGTGTTCAGTCGAGATTATGTTTTATCATGCTATAATAGGATAATTGGTTAAGTAAAACTATTTTTACCTCATCCAATATGACTTCAACACATGAGATTAAACATAATTTTAATCCAATTTTGTTTGACTTTTGGTGCCTAAGGACCCCTTAATTCCTTAAATAATTTATCTTAGATACGAATTCACAAATAAATTTTAAAATATTCAATTTTTATTTTAAATCTTCTCAACGATTCAAAAAATTTGAACGTGTTCATTTATATTATTTTGAAATTCTGTGGATGGTAAAAACAATTTCCA
>JAJIYU010009876.1:0-16604 GCA_030144865.1 Tinospora cordifolia | reverse complement strand
TGTCATTTGTAAAGTAACATAGGACCCGGCTCATGGTTAAGTCCACTGTTGCGACAGTTGTTATAACAGTGGATGCAACAGTGGTTATGTCCACAAATGGTTAAGTCCAAGTTAACATGCGGGGGTCGGGGTGTTACAATGGTATCCAGATCTTAGATCTACCTTTGAAAACACAGTGGCACCTCTAAGCTGGTCAAACAAGTCATCAATGCATGAGAGAGGGTACTTGTTCTTTACTGTCACCTTGTTCAACTACTGATAGTCGATACACAAATGAAGGCTCCCATCTTTCTTCCTCACAAACAATACTAGAGCAACACACTAGGGGTAATAAAACCTTTACTCATCAATTCCTCTAGCTGGACCTTCAATTCTTATAATTCGTAATACCCCGATTATTTTTGCACCAAAAAAATATACATACGATCTAATTAATTAATCAATTAATTATATATATATAATGGACATATTATTAATTGGTATAGAAATATATTAGTGCAGGTTTATATATATGTATGTGTGTGTGTGTGTAATATATTTAATATGTGTATGTGTTAATATATTGGTATAGATATAACATACTTATGTAATATGTAGTATATATATATATAAATAGAAATATGTGTAGGTGTTAATATATGTATATATATTTAATAATGGATAAGAATATATATATATATATATATATAACGTTTAATAAAATGTTTAATGAGGAAGCCTAATGTATTGTAATGTCTAATATATAATTATATGTGTATGGGTAATGTAATTTATATAAGTATAATTATAGTGGATATATATATATATATAGTTAAAAAAAAAAAAGATATACACGCACGGACTGCGTGCACGAATTCGCACATGGCTCGTGCGCCTATTTTATAAAAAGTTAATAATAAAAAGTTTTATGCAAAAAAAACAGAAAAAATACCAAAAAAAATACAAAAAAAAATCCTAATCTCTAACACTAAACCTCTAGCCACCCCAACCAAGTAAAAAAAGAATTTTTTTTTTTTTACAATAGGAAAGTAAAATATTATGAAACTAACCCTCGGATACTCTATATAAAGCCCCCTTTCCCTATCATTTCATTCATCCTAGTAAAAACAAGAATAATACTCCTTCTTGCCTTTTTTCTGCCTCCTTCTTGGCATCTTTGGTCCCTTTTTCTCTTAAAGCTGTTCTAAATAGCCTACAAATTAGTAGCAACGAAATACTACACAGATCTTAGCGAAAAGATTTGAAAGGAATTTATGAAGCGATCTCAATGTGAAATGATTTCCATCTTTTAATTTATTATTTTGATTCAAATAATGTCTACTTGCATGATTAGTTTAGTTTTCTTTTACATGTCTTTTTAATTTATTTAAATGATTATATTGTTCATGACTGAGAGAGTATGCTCTGTAGTTGCGTCTTGTACGATCTTCTACATCAGAAAATGAAAGTCATCTTTCTTGTTTTCAGAGTATGCTTTGTAGTTACGTCTTGTACGATCTTCTACGTCAGAAATCGAAAGTCATCTTTCTTGTTGATCTATGGTGTAATGTTATACGTTTAGAATGTCTAAATTGTTTTAATAGTTAGTTGTTATGCTCTTATAATTAATAAAAGATTAAATAGAGATCATAACCATGTACCGCCATAGGGTCGAATTTGCACCATGAGCATTCGAAACAAGGGTTGTGAGGTAATAAAGGGCATCCTACCTCACTCCAATGAGTCTGAGCTCAGTATAGTAGCTCTTTCCCAAGGGATGGAATGCTGGAGGGTATCCTTTCGGTCTTTAACAACAACAAAAAACAATAACTTGGTTGAATCACTTAATTCCTTGAAAGTGATTGCTATGCATGTTTTCTTTTGTCGAAATAATGAATTAAATATTTGGGATGGTTCACTACGCTTCATAGCTCACCCTCCATTTTCAACATTTCAGGAATTTAATTATCAAGGCTGCTTGGACATTATTTTAACACATGAAAAATTTTATTTAATTTTTTTGTAGAGCATGTGAGCCCAAATTCAATTATTTTTCATTTCATTGTAACCCTTGAATTTTTCTATTTAACAATAAAGGATTTATTTTATGGATTCATAAATTCTTTTTGTATATTAATATGCACAGGTTATCTCATGAGTATAAAAAAAAAGAAAATAGAATAAGGATAACTAACACAGGCCCGCCTCCCGGGCGACCCAAAGCAAATACGTCAGATGATGTCAACCTGGGCAAGGGAGGCCGGGTGTCATAAAGGTGGTATCAAAGCCTAGGTTGTAGATGCCTTAGGCGAGGATTAGAAATAATTGACTAGTCAGGTAAACCATTAATTTGAATTAATTTTGAAAGCCCTACCTCACGTTTTGAAAATTAAAATTGTTTTGAAAAATTATTTTTTCAAAAGAAGGGGTATATGTTTTTCAACTGTTTTATTTGGATACGAAGATTATGAGTTAAGCTGATAGTGGGTGAGTCATGTCCCGAGTAAAGCTAAAAATTGAAAGGGAGACGGGTGATCCCATTCTAGAAATCACGGTTGCTAAGTAGACTTTGATCTCGCCGTCCGATCTAGAGGTTGTCCTACCAATTCATATTAGTAGTCGGAATTGAAAAACACACTCATTTTCTTATGAAAGAAAACTAGGAGGTGGTAATTAAGGGCTAAGAACTTACTATGGTTCAAGGGATATGCCAAAGGTGTTATCATGAGTAGATGAGGGTTAACAGTTTAACAAAAGAACTTCTCAACTAGGACTTGAACACTAGGTCTAGGAAAAAGACCTTAGGCAGAAACTTGGGTGGCACAGTGAATTATAAATAAAATATTAGGATATAGGCTAGAGACTAAAAACGTGTGGAAACGAAACACTTGTGTGGTCAAGGCACGAGATCGGGAGGATTTTGTATCTCTAGTTTTTATGCAATATGGGACGCATAGCAATTCAAGGGTATGGAGGAATCCTAGACTTGGAGAATGACAAACCATGTTTGGTGAATGATCGGTGGCTTTGGACGAACTTGCTTTCCTATTCTTGGCTAGCATGGGACAATCAAGTGTAGTGGGGCTTGGAAAGCCTTAGAAATCGAAACATTTGCAAAATTTACTGGGTGTAGTGAAACTTCTGAGTGGAAGTCTATGTCGATGGGCAAGGGTGGTATAGAACACTCGAACCTTGAGGCATAGGCGAAAGCCTAGAATTTTGCTATGCTAAGCTTGAACTTGCATTATTGAATGATTGAATGTATGATGATCTTACTATTTGAATGTGCATGTATGAGACCAAATCCTATACCAAAAAAAAAAAGAACTTAGAAGAATAAACTATTAGGCCACTGCACAAATAAAGAACCTAGAAACCTGAATCTAGAGTCATGATAGTATGACAAGGCAAAACCATGGACACTAGTACTAAAACAACTTGATTTGTAGATAAATGGCCAGACCTAGAAGATACGCTACCAGGGCAACAACATCTGACAAGACTGATTCTCGTGAGCAAGAGGTACCGAATAATGTAGCCAAGACCCAGATGGAAAATATGATATTAGAGGTCACAAGGAAGGTAATGGAACAAATCGAGAGGGCCCTACCTCGGATAATGCCTCAGGTGAAACCACAGCCACAGGTCCAGGAACCTATCCCAGTGTAGTAACCAATGCCAATACCAGTGCCCAAGGTTCCAACTCGTCAGGAGAAACTTGAAAATCTAGAAGATAGTGAACACAGAAAGATGTTGCTGGAATTAAAGAAGCTTTAACCATTACAATTTGATGGATTGTTGATAGCTTAGCAGCTGACCATTGGTACCAAGAATTAGAAGAACACCTAGATGTATTGAGAGTAACAGGTCCTAGTAGGGTAGCATTAGCTACCCACCAATTCAAGGGACCAGCTAAAAGTTGGTGGCGGATGGTAAAGGCAGACCCAAATGTTAATGTCTAAACTGGGAAGAGTTTAGGAAGATATTTTATGAGAAATTATTTCTTAAAGCAACACTGACGAAGATGTAGGAAGACTTCGTTCAGTTAAAATAGAGAGATTTGACGGTGGTCGAGTATGAGGCCAGATTTATTGAATTGGCCAAGTTCTCACCTGAACTGATTAGTGAAGAGAAGAAGAAGGTCAGTCGTTTCACTCAAGGTCTCAAGATTGAGATCTAAAAATTAATAAAGATAGCATGCCCGAAAACATATAGAGAAGCTGTAGACAGGGCAATATCCCTAGTGCAAGAGTTGAACCTCGAAGAGAGGATAAGGAACCGGAACAAGAGGCCAGCAAATGGCAGGGATCATCAGGGGCTTCAGAAGAGACAAAATGTTAACCAACAAAATGGTAGAAATAAGGCACCTCAGTCCCTATAGCAAATAAGGCCAAACAAAGAAGAACGAAAGGAGCAAGCAAGACAACAAGGCCTATGCTATTATTGCAACCAACTAAGACATCTGGCGAGGTTCTGTCCAACTAAAGTCCGAGCTCCACAATAACAATAGCATCAAAGAGGAGGACAACATGGACGTCCTCAATAGCAGCAACCGCGACCAACAACAACCAGGGACAAAACCAAAACTAGGGTCGTGGGCAGAACTAGGCCAAAGTATTTGCAATTTCCAAGGAACAAGTCCCTATGGTAGAAGGTAAATTCCTATTATTTAATGTTGTTGTGAAACTGTTGTTTGATTCAGATTCTATGAAAAGTTTTGTTTTGGAAGAAGTGGTTAATCGATTAGAACTAGTAACAAAAACTTCGCCTATAACCTTAAACGTATCCTCACCCATAGGAACTACTATCACTATAAAGAGAATGTGTACATGTGATCTTAGATTCAGGGATAAGCTGATTTCGGCCAATCTTTGAAACTTTCATTCCACAGGTATGACGTGATATTGGGTATGGACTAGTTGGACCAGTACCAGGCACAAATCAATTGTCTCAAGAGAAAAGTGACTATAGCATTGCCCTCAATAAAATCAATGGTGATATTCATAATTTTGCCTAGGAGCCCAATGATGGCCATGTTGAACTGCTTAAGGCAGAAAGATGACCTTGAAAACCTCTTAGAAGAGGACTCTGAAGGATAGAAAGAGATCAAGAACCTAGAAGTGGTCCAAGACTACGATGATGTATTCCCTTATGACTTACCCGGGCTACCACCAACTAAAGCGTCGAATTCAAGATTAAACTCCAACTTCGAACCAACCCCATAACTATACCTCCATACCATATGGCACTAGTAGAATTAATCGAGTTGAAGGCTCAACTAGACGAGCTCCGGGAGAAAGGATTCATCAGACCAAGTAAATCACCTTGGGGGGCTCTAGTGCTGTTCGTGAAAAAGAAGGATGGATCTATGAGACTCCGCGTTGACTATCGAAAACTGAATCAGGCGATGTTAAAGAACAAGTACTATTTACCAAGGATAGACGACCTATTTGATCAATTAAGAGGAGTTACTCATTTCTCAAAAATTGATCTTAGGTTAGGGTATCATCAGTTGAGGATCCATGAATCAGACATTCACAAGATTGCCTTTAGAACTCGATATGGGCACTTCGAGTTTACAGTAATGCCCTTTGGTTTAACCAATGCCCCAGCAGCATTCATGGACTTAATGAACCGAATATTTAGGCAATATCTTGACCAGTTTGTCGTGGTATTCCTTGACACATCTTAATATACTCCAAGTCCAAAGAGGAACACTTAGAACACCTGAGGATCGTGTTAAAAACACTCAGAAGACACCAACTGTACGCCAAGTATAGCAAGTGTAAATTCTGAATGAAGGCGGTCAAATTTCATGGTCATGTAGTATCAGTGAAAGGTATCTCTGTAGATCCTTAAAAGGTGGAAGTTGTCACAGATTGCAAACAACCAAGACGGTCACCAAGATCCAAAGCTTCTTGAGCCTAGCTGGATACTACAGAAGATTCATTCAAGACTTTTCTAAATTAGCAGAACTTATGACCAGACTGACCAGAAAAGAAGTTTCGTTTAATTGGGATGAGAAGTGTGAACAATCATTCCAAGAGCTAACGAGGAGATTAACTTTAGCCCCTATCTTAGTTAATCTGACTCGTGGCATCACGTATGTTCTATACACAAATGTTTCACAGAACAAATTAGGTGTAGCTTTAATGCAAGAAGGAAAGGTTGTTGCCTATACCTCGCCACAACACATGACTTACCATGAGTGAAACTATCCAACACATGACTTATAACTAGTGGCTATAGTGTTTTCCTAGAAGATATGGAGGCATTACCTGTATGGTGAGAAGTTCGACCTATTTTTAGATAACAAAAGTCTGAAATACATCTATACCCAAAAAGAATTGAACCTCAGGTAGCATAGGTGGATGGAATTCCTTAAAGACTACGATTTCCAACTCCATTACCATCTAGAAAAAGCCAATGTAGTAGCTGACGCCCTCAATAAAAAATTCAGCAAATATGAGGAGGAAAAGGGTCAGATTTACCAACTAATCAAAAACTTCCGGATGGGCATAGAAAAACGAGCCTATCTATACAATATAACTTGTCAACTAGATCTTTTGAATCAGATCAGGGAAGATCAAAGGCAAAACAAATGGTTTACAACGTTGATTGAAGGAATTCAACGAGAAAAGCATACCGACTTTAGAATGGATGCCAAAGGTACCTTAAAGCTTGGAGAAAGAATTTGCATACTGCAAAATGGATCGAGTAGGCAAACCATTCTAAACGAAGCCCATCAAACAAAGTAAATGATGCATCCAGTAGGAGATAAGATATATCAAAATCTTCAAAAAACCTATTGATGGAGAGGTACGAAGAAAGATGTGGCGAAGTACGTCTCTGAGTGTTTAACCTATCAGCAAGTAAAAGTAGAACACGGAAAGCCCTCTAGATTGTTACAACCGCTTCCGATCCCAAAATGGAAGTAAGATAACATTGCCATGGATTTTAATAGCAGGCAACCCAGAAATCACAAAGGGGAAGATACTGTTTGGGTGATTGTGGATCGTCTCACTAAAGTGGCACATTTCTTGCCCATTAGATCCACAGACCAAGTCAGCAAACTAGGTGAACTCAATGTAAGAGAAATAGTGTGCCTTCATGGGATACCTAAGACAATAGTGTCAGATCGAGACACTCGTTTCACCTCACAATTTTGGAAGAGTCTACAGAAGGAACTAGGCACTACACTCACCATAAGCACAGCTTTTCACCGTCAGATGGACGGCCAGTCTGAAAAAGTCATCCAAATGCTAAAAGACATGCTGAGGTCTTGCATCCTTGACTTCAAGGGGAATTAGAGTAAGTACTTGCACCCGGCAGAGTTTGCCTATAACAATAGTTATCAAACAAGTATAAGGATGGCTCCATACAAAGCCCTCTATGGGAGACCCTATGGATCAACAACCTCTTAGGCTGAACTTGAGGATCACGTTCTTACTAGGCCAGATCTCGCGCAGGAGATGAACAAACAGGTGAAACAAATTCAGAAGCGACTAAATACTGCACAAAGTAGACAGAAAAGTTACACCGATAGGAGAAGAAGACCTCTAGAATTCCACTTAGGTGATCAAGTTCTCTGAGGATCAGTTTTCAAAAGGGAATTGAATGATTTGGAATCAAAAACTTGCACCTAGATTCATTGGACCCTTTGAGATACTCAGAAAGATTGGCAAATGTGCCTACGAGTTAGACCTTCCAAATCGAATGTCCTCAATCCACAACGTATTTTACGTATCAATGCTGAGAAAATACGAACCAGATCCCTTCCACATAATCCATTGGGAAGAAGTGGACATCGAAAATGATACCACAAATAAAGAAGTGATGGTTAGGATTCTAGATCGCAAGATATAGAGCTTGAGAACAAAAGATATTCATTTAGTCAAAGTCCTCTGGAAACACCATGAAATAGAAGAAGCTACTTAGGAATTGGAAAGTGAAGTACAGAATAAGTACCTAGAACTTTTCACTAAAAATGTTTGATCAAATAACACTCAAGTAGTCTACTGATAGATTTCAAGGACGAAATCCCTCTTAAGGGGGAAGAATGTAATACCCTGATTATTTTTGTACAAAAAATATATACATATGATCTAATTAATTAATCAATTAATTATATATATAATGGACATATTATTAATTGGTGTAGAAATATATTAGTGTAGGTGTATGTCTTGAATTAATTGATGTAGAATTATATAAGTATAATTATAGTGGATATATATATATTTAATATGTGTATGTGTTAATATATGGGTATAGATATAACATAGGTATGTAATATGTGGTATACATATATATATATATATGTGTGTGTGTGTGTGGAGGTATTAATATATGTATATATATTTAATAATGGATAAGTATATATATATATATATATATTGTTTAATGAGGAACCCTAATATATTGTAATGTCTAACATATAATTATATGTGTATGCGTAATGTAATTTATATTAGGTATAATAATAGTGGATATATATATATATATATAGTAAAATATAATAGTTAAAAAAAAAAGATATATGTTTTGGCGCATGGGCTTCAGCTCATGCACGAATTCGCACACGGCCCATGTGCCTATTTAAAAAAAAAATTAATAAAGAAGGATTTATATGAAAACGGGGAAAAATACCAAAAGATTACAAAAAAAAATGTTCAAAAAATCCTGAAAAAATACAAAAAACCTTAATCTCTGACCCTAAACCTCTAGCTGCCCCAACCAAGTAAAAAAGGAATTTTTTGTACAATAGAAAAGTAAAATATTTCGAAAACTAACCCTCAGAAACTCTATATAAACCCCTCTCTCCCCCTCATTTCATTCATCCTAGTAAGAACAAGAATAATTCTCCTTCTTACTTTCTCTCTACTTCCTTCTTGGCCTCTTTGGTTCATTTTCTCTTAAAGCTGTTCTAAACAGCCTGTGAAGTAGTAGCAACAAAGTGCTACACAGATCTTGGTGAAAAGATTTGAAAGAAATTTAGGAAGCGATTTCGAGATGAAATGATTTCCATCTTTTAATTTATTATTTTGATTCAAATAATGTCTACTTGTGTGATTAGTTTAGTTTTCTTTTATATGTCTTTTTAATTTATTTAAATTATTATATTGTTTATAACTGAGAGAGTATGCTCTATAGTTGCGTCTTGTATGATCTTCTACATCAGAAATTAAAAGTCATCTTTCTTGTTGATCTATGGTGTAATGTTATACCTTTGGAATATTTAAATTGTTGTAATAGTTATTTGTTATGCTCTTATAATTAATAAAAGATTAAATAGAGATTTTAATCACATACTGACACAGGGTCGAATTTGCACCGTGAGCATTCTAAACAGGGTTTGTGAGGTAATAAAGGGTTCAAATTTGATTTTACCTCACTCCAATGGGTCTGAGCTTAGTATAGTAGTTCTTTCCCAAGGGATGGAATGTTGGGGGGTATGCTTTCGGTATTTAACAACAACAGAAAAAAATAAGTTGGTTGAATCACTTAATTCCTAGTAAGTGGTTGTTATGCATGTTTTATTTTGTCGAAATAATGAATTAAATATTTGGGATGGCTCACTAGGCTTCATAGCTCACCCTCCATTTTTAATATTTTAGGGATTTAATTATCAAGGCCGGTTGGATGTTATTTTAACACGTGAAAATTTTTATTTAATTTTATTGTAAGGCATGTGGGCCCAAATTCAATTATTTTTCATTTCATTGTAACCCTTGAATTTTTTTATTTAATAATAAAGGATTTATTTTATGGATTCATAAATTCTTTTTGTACATAGATTAATATGCATAGGTTATCTCATGAATATGGAAAAGAAAATAGAATAAGGATAATGCAACATGGGCCCGCCTCCTGGGCGGCCCAAAGCAAGATACCATCAGATGACGTAGGACCGGGCATGGGAGGTAGGGTGTTACACAAGTCCTTAGGCATCATGCGATAAGGAGGAATCAAAATTGGTTGTGTCCTTGGAATAACCTCAATAATGAAATCAATTTCCCACTTAGTAGGCAAGCCGAGTAAATCCTCAATAAACACTTCAGGAAAATATCTAACAATAGGAATCCCATCAATACTCACCCGTGAAGGTCCATCATCTAAGGTGATTAGACTGGCTAGAGTATTAATCTCATTCTGAGTTGGCATTCTACCTCGAGGTCTCGATCTACTAGAGCTACTACCTTAAAAAATAATAATAGACTACCCTAGTATCTAAAATACAACCCTCTTGGCAAAACACTTGGCGTGTGCGTGGTAAGCGGCTAACCAATCCATCCCATGTACAACATCAAACTCTAGGAACTCTAACACCCTAATGTCAATAACGGTCTACAAATCAACAAACCTCAATACGCAACCCTCACAAATTAGATTAGGGTAAATGCGTTCCTCAGCTGTAGTACTCAACATGAGCCAGGTGAATGCCCTAAGGGATCTAAGTTCCAATTTATCTATGGCATGTCCAAAGATGAATGATAAGGTAGAGCAAGCATCAACCAACACATATAAGGTAGACTTTAAAATAGAAACAATACCTTCTACCAAAGTCATGGTAACCTCCAGATTAGGCTGTGTGATGGTCTGTGCTCTCCCTTAGTGATGGTAGTGGTGGGTGCACTGGAAGCTGGAACAAGCATAGGGCAGTCATATTGTTTGTGGCCTGGCTAACCACAATGACAACATATAATCTAAAGTCTCAACTCAACCTGATATGTTTGGATTTGACTATAGCCTATGTGCTCTAAATCTCGACCCTTGCCTCTAACTCTACCTCGGGCCCCCTACTAGATCAGTGGTTGTCCTGTCGGCTGATATGTCTAAACTGGGGTGGCAGTGATCAAAACTACAGGAGATAGTTGACTCTGTTCCCCTCTGGACTGTACCCCCGAATATTTCCTCTTCCTTGGGTATCTACTGCTTGGGATCTACCACGATAACTGCCTTGAGTCAATAAGTGGGGTTGTAACTATGGTTGCGGCTGTACTGTGGCACCCTGTACTATATAAACCATTAAGCGTTCATCTCTACCGTTTATCTCAAATCACAGCGCTTGCTCCTTATGTCGCCTGCCTAATATTGGCCCTCAGCCTACAACGAAAGAATCCTACTCTCTCCATCGGGTTACCCACTAACTCAAGCGCATAAACCTCCAGTAGGATAAATCTGTGGGTATACTCCCTCACCGACATGTTCTCCTGTCGTAAGGTCAAAAACTCCACCTTCTTATGCTCCCTCGCTATCTCAGGAACATAAGCACTCAAAAATAATTTTCAAAAATGGGCCCATGAAGTAATCTGCCCCTTTATCGTCCAAGTAGCCTTCCACCAGATGGCAGCCTCATCTTCAAGCATGTGCTCAGCAAAGAGTACCTGGTTCTCCTCTAACAACTTCAAGGTCTGAGCATTCTTCTCAATATTGAGAAGCCAATTCTCTACTATGCCCAAACTTAGATCTCGATGAAACTCTTTGGTTCTCAAATCTAAAAACCTCTTTAGGAGACAATCATGAGTAGCCTCATCTCCCTATCTCACCAGGGCTACCACCGATCTATAGCCCTCTTAGGTACAAGTGGTGCAGGGGGTGCTACTGGCTCAACCCATTGTCTCTCAGCCTCAATCTTATCCAGTTTCTTTCTCAATAAGATTGTATGGGCCTACGTAGCCTCAGTAGATGCCCTGATCATAGACTCGAGTTTCTATATAGGGTCCTGCTCAAATTGAATTGGAGGTGGTGGTGGTGACACTGGATCTAGAATTCTATGTGGTCTCCCACATTGAGGAGGCATCATAGTCTGCATAAAATATTAAACTTTCATCATTTCGCAGGTTAAGCAAACCATAACTTTAAATGTTTGTCACAAAAGATAGCTACACGTTAAGGTAACTATCTCCAAGTGATAGTCTAATCCATAAGGTTCAAATTCTAAGTCTTAAAGCTCAATAAATCCGAATGGCAGTCAAATTCCCCTAATGATATGGCTACTCTCACTCGACTCTTCTTCTTGTCAATCAGAAGTTAGAAAGTTTTCATCCATAATTTTGCTATGCTACTCTAAATCATTCCAAAGGTTTTCCTAACTTCTGCGATTACTCTAAGATTCTCTAGGTTAACAACAATTTTTATCCTTAATTGGAAAAACTTGGGTTCTAATGCCAACATTGTTGGGACCCCTTCCCTAGTGTGAAGGGCGAGCTAACCAACACAATGCCCTGACAAACCCACTTGCTAGCCGAGCTTTCCAAAACACTATTAAGTCTCCTTCTTATCCATATACAATATTATCAGAGTAATCATAAGAGATATAGAAGTAGCTAAGCAAATAATTACAGTAAATTTTTTTAAGTTAAACAAAATGTATTTATGTATAATCCTTTCTATGTAGCAATAGCAGAAATGTAATGGTTAAAATATCTACAATGTTTTTTTCACCTCTTATACATCATACTAACTCTCAAAACAATAACCTATGTGAAGAAATCTACCAAAATAAAAGAAGTGCACACTACGCACTGACCACCTTCTTACCTTTGTTCGCAGAAGAAGAACTTGAAATTTTAGAGTAGTGAGCCAATTTTGTTCACAACAGCTTAGTGAGTAATGTATTCTAATCTATAACTTAGAACATGAATTCTATAAAACAATGTTATGTATGCATGCATAATAATAATAACATAAATGAATGCAACAGTTAATGCATGTTAAATCCACAATGTAGTCGTTCACCTTCCATTTTGAAAATGATTTTAATGCTGAAAACACATGTCGAAGCTCTCAATAGCCTACCAGGCAATCATAAATCCACTTGAACAGGTATACTTGACGGTTGGGCATATTCTCATATCATAGGGATCTGCCAGCTCATATCTCATGTATCGCAGCCTTAGATCTTCCATAGGGGAGCCCAATTGATAGACTTGCCCAGAACGTATCCCTAGGTCTAACAACCACTTGTCCTCAATGCTCTACCACATCCAATACCCTAACCCACACTCAGACCTCAAGATTCGGTGCACATTTTTCATTTAAAAACTCATTTAAAGATCGCAAATGCATTTCAATATGTAGTAACATTTCACTTATGAACATAATAACAAGTTAAGTGATAAATTAGAAAATATTATTTACAAGGATGTTCAACTCCTGGTACTCCTCTCATAACCTGCTAGCGTTTGATCCCGCGTAATCAACCTGATTTCTTAATATCTACATGAAACTTGACTCAAATCTAACTTTATGGTCCTTAGTCAATCAAAGGATTGACTCGATCAATTGTGGTCTATCTATGGATTTGATTTATTTTGGTCAATACAGTCAACTCTAACTAAACCTAACACTCACTGACTTGTTTGACTGATAGGGTCAACATGGTCGATAAGATCAATAAGTACAATTAAGCTCTTAATATTGACCCAAAATACTAAAAACTTGTATTATCGACACGTGTCCCACTTTTAGGACATAATAACCAACCTTTTCATAAATTTGGCGGTTCAATACTTTAATTGGAAAAAATTTTGTTATTTTTTATGTCACATTTTTTCTCCCAATAAGTATTTGATAATGTTATAGATCATTATATAACATTTTTTCATATTATTTAACATTATAAGACCCTATATATATTTATTAATTAATCCTCAAATCGTATAAATGTGAATTTAATATATAAATTGACCTCCAAAAATTCTAATTTTAGTGTCATTGAGATTAAAATTTTATTTTGGACATTTCAATACCTACCAACTACAATTTCAGTGTTAATAGGTATACCCCCTATGTGTCGACTTCCAACTACCATAAAAATTTCTATGGTCCACATTGGTACAAATAAACTATATATTTATGTTCTACTCATTGATCTGAATACAATGACATATGTATGTAGTTTTACTCCAAGTGAAATTACACCTTAGTTTTGGGTCACATAATTGCCTAACACTTTTATTGATAATTACACTAGGAAAATTGTAATTCATAACTTTTATAATAATTTTGAATTAAAAAGAGGTAAAAATAATTTACCCAAAATATTGGATCCTCAAGAACAACAACTTCTCTTTTCCTATTTTCTTTCCTTTTTTTTTCTTTTTCTTTCTTTTCTCTTCTTTTTTTTTTTCCTCCTTTTTTTCTTGTTCTTTCCGAATGAGATCTTGTGAGTGAAATGTGAGCAAATTGTGTGAATTGAAGTGGGAGAGTAGCCTTTATATAAGCATTCATTTGGCGGGTCCCACCCCTCAAGACTTCAAATTTGTCAACAACCCTTATCAATCCACACTATCTCATCTATCCTTTTATTTATTTATTTTATATCCAACAACTCACCACATCTTTATCTCTAGTTTTATTTTATTTTTTTTTTAGTTTCATTTCCAACCAACCATCATATAAATCTTTTACATTTAATATAAATTTAAATATACCTCTCTTTATATATATTCATATATAGCTATATATATACTTGAATTAAATTATTTCAAGTTCTATTTCATTCATTTATTTTTTTCCTCCATCATTTAATAAGTTCCTATTAACTAATTATTATCATTATCTATTTATTTTATTTCTCATTAATACAGATATTAATTAATACCGTTGTTGTAAAAATCATGTATTTCCATTCAATGCATACATTAATTTATAAAATCATGTATTTCCATCATAAATTTGAGCAATAACTAGATGCGTACCTTGAAATTTTAGAAATAATGTTTTGTCAACCGTACCTCTAGTATAGACTTTGTGAGTGAGAAAGTTAGTGAGACGTTCATACCAAGCACGAGGGGCTTGCTTTAGCCCATAGAGAGCCTTTTTCAGCCGATAGACGTGGTGAGGATGTTTGCTATCTTCAAATCCCTTAGGTTGTTCCACAAACACTTCTTCGTTTAGATATCCATTAAGAAAAGCGCTTTTGACATCCATCTGGTGAAGCTTAAAATTTTGAGTACAAGCAATAGCAAGAAGGATTCGGATAGATTCAAGACGAGCCACAGGAGCAAATGTTTCGTCTAAATCAATCCCTTCAATTTGAGTATATCCTTGAGCCACAAGTCGGGCCTTATTTCTTGTGATGTTCCCAAATTCATCAGTTTTAATTTTGAAAATCCATTTTGTCCCAATAATATTTACATCAGATGGTCGAGGGACAAGTTCCCAAACTTCGCTTCTCTCGAACTATTCCAGTTCTTCTTGCATGGCAGCAATCCAGTTTTCATCACAGAGAGCATCTTGAACAGTCTTAGGTTCAATTGAAGAGGTAAAACACGAAAAATGTACCATTTCTTTATAGTTTCTTCGAGGAACACTCCTAAGTTGTCTCCCTTGAGTAGGATCACCAATGATCTGGTCAGATGGATGATTGAGTTGAACTCTAGAGGATGGTCCTATAGGCTGTTCTGACTCAAGGCAATCTGTATTATCTGTGTGATCCTCTGTTCTATCTTCTGTCTCAACAGTAGTTTCGACAGTATCTTCAACTGATTCAGGATCACTTTCAGATCCACAATCTTCAACCTGCGAGACGCTTCCTCCTTTTTCTTCCATGACAAAATCACGAATTGTAACATTGATTGATTCGACCACACACTGAGTTCGATTGTTGAACACACGATATGCTTTGCTATTGGTAGAATATCCCAAGAAAATGCCTTCATCACTTTTGGCATCAAACTTTCCGAGCTATTCCCTGTCATTCAATATAAAGCAAGTGCTACCAAAAATGTGAAAATACTTGACATTTGGTTTCCTACCTTTCCAAAGTTCGTAAGGAGTTTGAGATGAACCAGGCCAAAGATAGATCTTGTTAATGTGTAAGCAACTGTGTTTACAGCTTCAACCCAGAATTTTGTTGCCAGATTTGCTGCATAAAGCATCACTCTAGCCATTTCCTGAAGATTTTGATTCTTCCTTTCCACCACTCCATTTTGTTGAGGAGTTTTAGGGGCAGAGAATTCATGATTAATACCAAGTTCATTACAGAAATTTGTGAAGTGTTGATTTTCAAATTCCCTTCCATGGTCACTTCTAATTCTTTGGATACTGATATTTTTCTCATTCTGAATTTTTCTGCAGAGAGTCTTGAAGTGCTCGAACGTTTCTGACTTTTCCCTGAGAAAATTTACCCAAGTAAATCTTGAAAAATCATCAACACAAACAAATACATACCGTTTTCTTCCAATGCTTTCTGTCTGCATGGGTCCAAACAGATCCATATGGAGCAACTCAAGAATACGACTGGTAGTTGAGGCTTGGGTAGGAGAATGATTTATCCTCTTCTGTTTGCCTAACTGACATGGTCCACATACAGCAACGTGATCAGTGTTGAGTTTGGGAAGCCCTCGAACAGCTCCAATGTTGCTGATATTCTTTAAGGTCTTGAAGTTAACATGACCGAGTCCTTGGTGCCAGATTTCCAGAGAGTTTAGAACGGTGTTGTGGCACTGTTTTAAAAGAGTCATAACGCTTTTTTCAACTTGATAACAGTTATCTGTTGTGCGAACTCCTTTCATAATTGACATTCCTGATCCATCCACAATGTTGCATCCTTCTTTGGTGAAGTTGACAACAAGTTCATCGTCACATAATTGGCTAATACTGATCAGATTGGCTTT
>JAJIYU010009875.1:0-16602 GCA_030144865.1 Tinospora cordifolia | reverse complement strand
AAAAAAAAAGAAACAAAAAAATTTATTGTCAAACCCTAATGGTCTTGCAAACATAAACCTTGGTTTTCCTTTCTCTTTCTTTTCTCAACTTCTCTTCTCTTAGGCTTTTAGCTTATTTTTATCTTATTACTCTTCTCTCTATCGTCTATTCTTCCAAGTTGTAGTTTGTTCTTCTTTCTCTTTGTGCACCACATAAATTCTTTCATTAAAAATGCTCTTTTTCATAGCTTTTATACAATTTTTTTCTAGAAAAATCTTCAAAACTTCAATTTTAAGTGAACTTCGTTGATTTTTTGAAGATTTCGACGAAATTTTGTAATTTTATAATTACAGGTGAACTTTGTTTCGATTGTCCAAATTAACTAATTAATTCGGCTAATTTCGATAAACTTCGGCTAATTTTCATACCATGGTTACACAAACTTGTTCCACTCTCTCACCCACTTCCACAAGGGATCTCTCTTGGATAAGCTACAATTGCTAACCCAAAGCAATCAAGCACATGAGAGCTCTCCCATATTATCATGGTAGGAACTCCCTTTTTGTCAAAAATTCTAGAGTTCCTTTCCTTCCAAATGGAATAAATGACCATGAAACAAACCACTCCAATCGTCGTTCCAAGTGGGGAGAATACTATCAAGAAATTTCTTGTGAAGTGCCCTCATTCGAGTTTTATAAGCCACAACAGGTAAGAGCGACCATGATTTCTGCCAAATCACCCTAGAGAAAGAACACTTCCAAAATCAATGAACAATATATTCATAATGTTGTTTGCATAGATAACGACAATGTGGATGCAAACACAATGTTTGAGAATTTAACTTGTAAACCTTCACCAATGTTCACCTTCCCCTGGGCTACCACCCAACCTAGAAATTTAACTTTTGATGGTACGTTGGTACTTTTACTTTTCATAAAGAATTATGACAAGGAAAGGAAGGTAAGGTAGGGTCATTTAGGAAATCCAGTAGAAAGGATTTAGAGGAAAATGCCCCTAAAGGATCCCATCGCCATATGATTCTGTCTTCGTATTCTATGGGGACACACCCCTCAAGCATACTCAACAAAAGTCTACAAATCATGTTCATCTTGGAGAGGATGAAAATTCCCAAGATTAAGATCCCTTGCCATGGAAGCCTGAGTCTCAGTGAGGTTTCTAAAGGCAATTATATGCTGGTTATGGATTGTAGCACATTGGTCAAGTCTAGGAACATATTACATAGGGGAAGAGTACTGCATCATATGTCTTTCCAAAACTGAAAGGAATCGCCCCTCCTAGACTTCACTTTTATCAATGGGAGGAACAAAGGGCTTCTAAATGTTGCTTTATTGGTGATTCCAGCATCCCTTCAGTTAGCCGGCATTCGACTACAGATCACCCTTGGTCATATTACTGTTGATAATATTCCCAATTCATCTTTAATATATGTGTAAACGGAATGAGTAACTATCTTTTTGGTTGACCCTAGTAAGAAGAAAATTTTGGTGTAACGACAAGGGACAAAATGAAGGATATGAAACATGAATGTTGCACTTGAGCTTATAATTTTTAATTTAATTTAATTTAATTTAATTTTAGGAGTGAGGACTATTGTAGTACTGAACGAAATGGTTGTGAATGAATGATTAGGACCGTGCAGTATGATTGCTTCTGATGTATGTGTGGTAATTGTTCATCCTCTCATTCGTGCTGATCTAATTGGTACTTTTGGGCAGCTAGTTCCTAATAACTTCTATTTTGTGAAAATGCTAGTCTCTGATAAATTTGATTCAAACTTGGAAGTGCACATGAACTCATCAGTATCTCAAACTGTGAACTAATTTAATTATTAATTCATTTTATCATAAATGGAGCGTTGAGTCATGCATTTAAGTTAAAGGATGCTCTTTGAAATAATGGAGAGACGCAATATTTACCAAGTGATTCAGGATATTGAGCATCCAGATTGAATGGTGTAGATTTGTGAATGAATATCTATTGATAAACAAGCAACTATGATGTGGTAACTATGACAGCTGCATAGAGGGTGACTTAGGTCTTAATGAAGGAATATGAATGAGAGCAATTTACTAAGTTACTTCATGGGGAGGAAATCCTTATCCTTTGTTTGGTTCAATTATTTGAACAGACAAGGAAATGCAGTTAAATCATTAGCTGGATGTGCTCCAAAGCCTAAATGGAATGTCAAAGCAGGTTAAATATAATTAATTTAAATATTTTTATTTTTGTTGTAAGTTATGTTAGTTGAAAATTTGATGATGGGATGGATGATGGAAGCTATTACCTAATGAAGCAAAGAAAGGGATTTTAATAATTCAAGGGTGAAGGCAAGGTGTGACAAACTGATCTTTTCTACCGCATAAAGGTTTGATAATTGATGTGTTAGAGGGATTTAAAATCAGTTGACTCCTCGCTAGAAAGCTTGAAATAGAGATAGATCCATTTGATTCTGCTGTGTGATCAAAAGAGGAAGAGTAATTAGGACTCAAAAACACACATACAGATATAAAAGGAAGGGAAATAAAAAAGGAGGGTGAGGAGACATAGAGGATATGATGGTCATGGTTGTGGAAAAAAAGAGAAAAAAAAAGCTGGATTAGGTTAATGAGTGATGATTATTGCAGGTTGATGAGACAGAAATAGTTGAAGGATGAAATGTTTTGGAGACAAACATGTGGTTAGGTTATTGGTAATTTAAGGCGTGATGGGGAGTGGGAGAGAATGAAACGTGGTGTGTTTGTTAACAGGAAGACATTGATGTGCCATCTTCACATTAAGCTTCTCAAATAAAGCTCTTTTAACAGCTTAACACAAGTGTCTAATCGCATTATAATTTCTCTATCATGTCAATCTGATTTTATGTTTTGAAATGATATTTTATTAGGATTAATTAAATTATCAAGCCCACCCCGAATGACATATGCATGATGCCACCTCACAGTAATCTCAAGGTCATCTGAAACTATTCTTCATTTCCTTCATACATGCATGCATGAATTAGGATTTTTGACCACAAAAAACAGGAGCAGTGCTGCTCTCATCAATTCACACTTCACATATATTGATTCAGTTTTTTTTTTTTTTTTTTAATATTTGGTCCTAGGTAGGTTGAGTTCACTGACATATAATTATATTATTATTATTATTATTTTAATTTTTGAACTGTGTGGATAACGTCAAACCTTATGTGAAGTAATCATCAGCCACGTGACAACACCACCAGTATAAAGTTCCAGGAAAAAAGGAGGGTGACGGCGCTAATGAGGAATGGTCCTTTTCCTGAATTTCTTTCTTTCCTAAAGGAAATAGGTGCATGCTTCTAGTGAGTTTTTGCACATAATTTTTCTAATGAAACTTACTAGATTGGATAAGAGAATTTGTGATGGTGCAGGGCTGGGCAGAAGGCAGACAAGCTTAATAAACTTTTCTAATTGAAGCAAGAAGGAGGCAGTGAGAAATGACAGTCAGTGATGAATTGAATGGATTTCCAAGATAAAATAGATTTGCAGGGTACGAGATAATTAATCATATTTATGGGTAAAATTAAAGGACATTTTTAGATAGATCGACATTAAGTTGTCGTGTTAAATGATAATTCTATCAATTTTTAGAAGAAGAGAGTGGTGGGTAGGAGAGAGAGATGGGGAAGGAGGATTTCATTAATTAGTATGGCGTTAAAAGGGGTTTAAATCTCACAAAAGGAAGCCTCTGGTAACTCTAGTTGCACTCGCGCGCCTTGCTCCACAAGAAAACAGCTGAGTGAGTGAGTGAGTGAGTGAGAGAGATGGAAGTAGAAGTCCAGAAGGGTGGTGGGTGGGGTCTTGAGGAAAAACCAATAATGGAGTAAAGAGGAATCACTTTAGTTGACTGACTGATGGACGTGGATGTAACACGAACAGCTTAATTAAATGCTTCAAGCCGAAGCTGTACATGTGTGAGTTGTTCCATTAGAAATATTTATCCTTCTCTTCTACAGACACATCACACACCCAGTTAATTATAATTTTGAACCCCAACCCCAAGCTTTTAATTTCCTATAATTAATTTCACCGGCCAGCTTAATTATCTAAATAACTTTTGAGTTTGAGTTTTACATTATTGTCTGTCGTTGCATCTCGCATGTGACCCCTCCTCTCTTAACGTAGGTTGTTGAAAGAGGATAAGATTCTAGAAAAAGCAAGTTCTATGAATTAAGTTAGCCGTGCCAATGCCTTTATAATTAGGATTACTTGATATATAGCTATGTTATGAAGGACTATTTAATTATTAGCTACTAAAAAATCATTCAAGGAAGAAAAGAAAAGTTTACTAGCTATTTCATATCTACTCATGTAGGAATTGGGCAGTCCCAAGGACTTTCAATTCATGACCCTTTTTCATATATAGTATAATAGAATGGATAGATAAAGAATGTCAACTACCCATATAATCATATATTATCAGTGTCAACTCAATTGATTCTTTAGCTAAATTTAGCAAAAGATGTGAGCCATGAGTTCTACCATTGCACCTTCTTTTTAAGTAAATGCTTGATGTCTCCATTGTCAAATTCATGTTTACTTTCTATATACATCTTTCGAATTGTGCAATTTGGTCATATATTGATCCATCTGCACTCAAATCTGTCGGAACTGAAGGACATTGATCTGCTCCGCATCACAGTCATTCATCAATTCAAGTGGTAGTCAGTACTGTTCACCTCATGCGTGTGTATATATATATATATAACCAGCCAACTTGAGCACTTGGTACTCCTATGAATATATTATTTGAGATACAAAATAAAAGAAAATGAAAGCAAAAAACGAAAAAGGAGACTACCTCTTTACATATTTCTTCAACTTCTTCACCACAACCTTAGAAGAAACCTCTGCCAGGTGGCAAAGTTCCTGAAGATCTAAATTCCAGTTAGTCCAATTTGTGGATTCTTATACGTTGTTGTGACTAAAAGTTGTGTTTTTCTTAAGAATTTATATTAATGCTTTTAAGTCAAGTAGTTTTTTAATGATTTTTCTCATTTAATAAGTTTACATTATTTTCAGTAGAGGATTATAGATTTTTGTCTAAGACCAATTTGGACAGAGTCTGTGGCATATGGGCGACCTGAAAGGGCCTTCACAGAGTACTTAATGGAGGCCGAAACCTCACTGATAACTTGGGCATGAGCTCTAACACATATACCTGTGATGTTGAGGGTACCCAAAGTAACGCATCCTGAGCTAGTCCTATCCCCTGCAAAAGATGCATGTGTCTCACTAACCTACAGTTGGCATCTGTGAGAAACTTGAGATGTTCTAGTAGGGCAAGAGCTCATGTAGGCATAGATTACTAAAAGTTGGCATATATGAGATGAGAGAACATCGTCCTTTTATTATATAATCTACTTAATCGTAACTATGAGTTTTGCACTAAATGAGAAGTGGAGTACTTGGAATCAAGAGAGTAGAGTATGCTTTTGCTCTGAGGTAAAGGTTGTTGGGCTTTGAGCGTAGGATTCAGATTGTTTTGGGGAGTTTTTGTACAAGGCGTGGAGAATTGGATTGGTGATGGGATGTAGGAATTGGGAAAGGTGGAGACGTAAGGATATATGTGGATGAAAAGGGGTGGATGTAGATGCTTGTAATAGTAAAGAGTGGACCCACATGACTACGCGTGGGGTTCCACTCCAAAACTAATGCCCTGCATTGCGATAATAATCTAATCCTCATAACTTTCATTAGCATCATACATGTGGCATATCAAATCTGGGGGTCCTTGCGTACGTAGATCAATAGGTCCAATGAATATGACACACGAAAGCTACAAACTTCATGACCTTCCTCCCTTTATCCTCTTTATTAAAATTATTTTTGGTTATTTTATTATCACAACTGTTTTATATATATGTATATGTGGAAGTCCTGAGAAGAGTACTAGTACTTGACAGGAAGACGGTGACATAACCTTGGAAAGGGGAGAAGGGTATAGCGGCCCTACTGCTACTAGTTAGTACCCCACTGGAAGGGGTCCTTACTATTTCTGCATTGATTGGGAATTGAATTGGCCCTTGGAGCTGCATGGGAAAAGGGTCTATTATTCTTGTAACTGGTGAAAGGGCAGAGAAAAAGGGTACATGACAAAGTTTGAAGTACCCCCTCCAATTTCATCGGACTACAATCTCAGACCCTCTTCTTCATCTCCCCCAAAATATTTCTCCTACCAAAAGCACTCGCCTTTCTCCTCAAATGCATTCTCCTTTCCACCTTTTTCCCCTCCCTACACAACAATCTCAAAGCTTCTCAACTCAACATATCTTATTATTAACAACAATAATTTTAATATTATTATTTTTTTAAAAAAATGAATTTATTTTTTTATTAACTGTGAAGGGGCTAGATGAGAAAATATGGAATTGATCATCAACAATATACACCTAGTTTCTCTCTCTCTCTCTCTCTCTCTCTTGTATTTATTTATTTTTGTTTAAATTTGTTTAAAGAAACAATGCATAGCTAATCAAACAAATTAATTTAGTTGAGACAGACATTAAAATATTACAGCGGGTATTATGAGTAGGACGACCGAATGAATTAACATTTTTTTTTTTGTAAAGTTCGAGGCACCTTCTATCATTGTTTATATATATATATATGTATATATATATTATGTTTGACTTCATATGATAAGGACGCGAGTAGATGATGATAATGAGGTGGGGGATGCCTCCTAATTCTATAACAATCTTACCAAACGATTATTAACTCCTCTCTCTCCTTTTACTGCTAGTTGAAAGAATCGCTGAAAAAATGAAGCGAGGATGTCCTTCTACAACTGGACTCCGCCAGCACACAGTAAATGGTATTGGATTCTTGATGTTTAAAGAATTAGTGTAACCCCTTATAATTATTAGATAAATAAGTATGTGTTTATAAATATTTGTTATTTAATGATGAAACTGAGGATTTACATTGCCTTTCTTTGATTTTTTTTTTTTTTTTTTCATATTTAGGGAACTCTGTAGTACCTAATAATATTTTCATGCATGGTTGGACTAGAAGTGCCAAAGTAATGAGTATGTTTGGTTTGATGTGACTTAGTTTTGGAAAATTTAAACATGCTCTTTCAACTTTTTTTCAGTTTTCCTAGTTAAATATTTATATATATTTCTTTTACTTGTCTGTTTTTTATTTTCTTATTTAATTATTTCTTTTTTCTGTGGGGTTGTACCCCAAAGCCCTTGACTTTCTTCCTTGCAGCAAAAGTCACTATTGACATTGAATTAAATATAACAAAGAATAAGAAATATTCTTTAAAGATAAGGTGTATTCTTATATTATATAGAGATGATGCATTATTATTATTATTATTGTTATTAATTTAATCTTGTAAGGGTAGTTAGAATTCAGTGTATGAGGAGACGTAGCCATTACAATTTTGAATTGATCACGTCCATTCCATCCTGTGCTTCACTGCTCAAATTTGTAGTAATTTGATTGATACAGCTGGCTAAGGAAGGAGTGTGAGGTGATGATCGATGATCATGAAGAGAGCTTAGGGTTGAATCCTGGATTAGAGAGCCATGACGAAGACATGCAAGATATATACATGGGTGGCATTGTGTTGCTTGGAAAAAGGAGGGAAGAGAAAAGCGCCTGATGAGATGTAAAGAAATAAGAAAAATGGGTGATTCCCAAAATTTTCCACTGCCTTTTCTTGCCTGTCGGTGGAGTAGAACCAAATATTCCAATCATCTCTCAACTCTCAGGGGGCCCTCCTACCCCGCCTTCTTTTTTTCTTTATTTTCTTTCTTTATTTTTCTTCAAGGACAAGATCATTCGAACCGCAGGCCCCAGTACGCAAGAGTGGCAATGAATGAAAACTCCCCCAAACAGTAATGCCTCTGGTTATTTATTTCTTTTTTTATTTTCACAAGCTTACAATATTACTTAATTTATTTCTAGAGCATAATTTTTTGAACACTGAATTATTTAGAAAAATGTCAAAGACAGACACCTTGGTTAGAGTTAGATGCATGCCCCATAGAGAGAGATAGAGAGAGAGAGAGAGAGAACAGGCAGTAGCTTGGCCAAGGACAAGACAACAAAACACTGGCCATTAAGGACACTTGGGGTTCAATAAAAAGGCCGGCCATTAATTGGCTCATATAGTATATAGTAAGAGCTTATTTTATTAACATGCATGAAACTTGAAGGATCTCAACCAGCTGAATATATAAGCCTAGTTAACAGTTAAAAGAAAGAAAATGGAAATTGGTTATAAAGCCCTAGACGTTATCCATTGCAAATTAATAACTCCATGTAGTGGGCAGAGAGGATGGTTTTTTAATAATTTGTTTCAGAGTTGACTCTCTACAATCTAATTAAATGTCGACAGAATTATTATTAAACTTGTCGTTGAATAGTATTTAGTTTCTAACTAAATGTGGCCACCTTTGACAAATATTGTTAAATAGTAAAATTAAGAAATTTATTTGAATCTGATTAAATTTAAAATATAATTAAAACCCGAATAAAAATATAAAGTAGATAAAAAAAACCTCATTGGACAAAAAGAATGGGGTAAATTATTTAAATTAAGCATAAAATTAAATTAAATTAAAAATATAAAGTGACAACTTTAGAATTATACAAGAGAGAGAAAGAGGGTAAAAATAATAGTCGATCGGATTACATCGTGCTATATTTGTAATACTGTGTTTAAATAATGTTATTTTTTAAAAAATAAACTAACAAAATTGACACATTAATGAATAGCTTTTAAGCTAAAACATGAAAGACTGTGGTAATATAACTAATAAGAGAAAGTTGGAGGAGGGTAACTTAAGAGTATAGATTGTGGGTACTACAGCACATTTTCACATGTTACGATATATATATTTTTTTTATAGTAGAAAAGTAAATTACCCAGTGGAAGATGAAAATAATGTGAACTCATCAATGATTGAATGCAATATACATGTATAAATAAATTAAAGTGAATTTGGAGTTTTTAATAATGCTTAATGAATACATATTATTTATGAATTTCATTAGACAAATACTTGATATTATACTAATTATTTATTTCTCTACAATGTCATGCCATGCCATTGCATATTGATTATATTTACTTGGTCTATATATAAAATATTAGTAATATCTAATAGTTATTTGGTTTTGTTTTTCTTAATTCAAATTCTTCCTCCGAAGACTACTTGGCAGATTCGATTCCAGAGGATTTCATACATAATTCAAGGTGGCTAGCTAGCGACGCTCACGACAGCGAGGCAAACTGCCTTGCAATTGTTTAATCAAAATATTCTTTGCTTATTCCAACTGAGTTTCTGGTTTTCTTTTTATTTTTTTGTTTAGTTTTTCTTATGTATTATATTATATTATATTATATATAAATTAATGATAATGAATCCGGGTTTTACTTGAAAAGATTTGTTTGTCCAGGAATGCTAGAGCATGGAGGATTTTATAATATTGGGTTGAAATAGCAAAGGGTAAAATTGGTAATTAACAAGGGGTGGGGGGTGGGGCTCTAACAGGCATTAAAAATCTCAACAAAACCTCATCAGTATCTCTTATAATAATATATATATATATCATTTTTTTTTCAATCTTGTGTTGATAATAATTAATGTAGAATAATAGAGAATTAAATATTTTATGAAGTCATCGTCATGATCATGTCATTGTACACTTTTAATCATCAAGGCACATAAAATTAATGCACGAAAAGGAGGGACACCCAAAGGATTTGTCACAATCCTCATTTATGTTCTTTTGTCTTCTTAATTTTATCATTATAATATCTTCCTCCTCCTCCTAATTTTCACTTTCAACTACACACCAGTAACCGACATTCCATGAAATTCTTAAATTTAATCAATATACACCTGGCTATAAACCTATTTTCAATTCTTTACATTAAAATTATTTATATTCTTTATTTTTCTCAAAAATAATACTATTTTTTCTAAGAAAAAAAAAAGACTTTATAAAATTTCTTCCATTTTGGCGGTGGTGCTAAAGTATCACGATAAATATAGTTTGGTATTGTAGCCATAGCTATATAACCTAGAAAAATGGTATTTTCTAAGTGTTGTTTAAAAATAAAAATAAAAATGATCATTTTTCTCAAAAATAATACTATTTAAGAAAAAAAAAATAGTAAAATGAGTGTCTGACTGCATATACATGCATATAAAGAAAGCTCCTTTAACCCTCTTATTTTTTGACTTAAGTTTTCTTAGAAATAAAGATAAAAGCTGATATATAATTTTCTTTTTGTAATAAATTTGTCTAATTAATTATTATGGCCATGTCATTTTTGTGTACGTGTTTCGATTATCTTCTTATTCTTTGTTGGATTTGGTAAGTAGGAAATAATCATCTCATGAATATGTTGCAAGAACAAATTAGGAGTGGTCACGTGAGCGGTAGAAGCATCAGCTTATAAGTTAAGAAGTATTTTGTTCGATTCATTTGGTTCCTCTAAGTAAACAATCCTACAATTACTGAATCAAATATTAAAGCAAAACTCAAAAAAAAAAAAAAAAGGTAGAAATGAAGTACTAATTAAAGATATCATGATGCACAGTTGAGAATAAATTAGCAACTTCATCTTGTTTGAATTTTTCTTTGGGGTTGATGCATTCCTATTAAACTCTCAAAAATTCCATCTTCTAGAATGAACTTACTTGTTCTCAAAATTCTTCTTTTAGTTAGTGTGTGTGTGTGGGCGTGTATCAATAACAAAATGTCACCCCTTGTATGGTATTCAGTTCAACATTTGCTACCTTCACTTAGCAAGCAGGAGGAAAAAAAGAGAGAGAGAGAGAGAGAGAAAAGAGGAAATGTAAGTTTTTGTGAAGAGTTTCCAAGATGAGAAAGTGAAGTGGGCCTTTGTTTCTTTCCTTTATTTCCTTGTGAAGAAGAAATAAAGAGGTGAAGAAAGCTTTTTAGTTTCCATGTGTTTCCACCTAATTAATGATGAACCTTTCCCCATGTGATGATGGTTTTTATTTGTATGGGAATCTTAGTAAAGGGGAGGGGTTGGTTCACTTGTAAAATCCACCCACCAAAAAGTTTGTGAGTCCCACCCCAGAATCCTCTCTACTCCTCTACTTGTGCATTTTAATGTAAAAATTTCTTCTTCCCCCCCTCCATCTTATGCTTTCTAATTAATTAAAGGTCTGATGTTAACTATTCATTATTACATGTGATGTAAAGATGTATGCATGCACCTTTTCTACAATCCATGTCACTACTCCTCTTTTAATTTACCTTCTTAAATTCAAGCTTGGCTGCTGCTGCTTCTACTTCCGCTTCTGCTTCTGCTTCTGCTGCTGCTGCTGCTGCTTTTTTCTACTAGTGGTTTCCTCATTAAATTTTCAGATCAGTTGTGAAAAATGGAAATGCCCCACCATACTGCCAACAGATTATTCATTCATTACTACACTCTCCTCTTATTTCTCTAACAAGTTAAATACTAATAGACAATAAATAAATAAAATAGACCTCAGAGAACGTTTTCAATCAAACTCCTGATTGTGACATCTCCTTTGGAGACTCTCCTTCTATTAATTTGGATTCCCTTTCACCTTCTACTTCATTTGCTCTCCCCTTTCTTCCCTGCCCACATTATCCACCAAGCCAGCCGACTTCTCAAACCCCAAACCCACCACCCCCTTCCTTTCCTCCCCTCCTCTTCTTGCTCACCATTAATTCTTTTGTTTTCCTAATTCTGATCAAAATAATATACTTCACTACTCACTCTGTTAACACTTAACACCAAATGGGAAGGCACTCTTGCTGTTACAAGCAGAAGCTTAGAAAAGGGTTGTGGTCTCCCGAGGAAGATGAGAAGCTTTTGAGGCATATTACTAAGTATGGTCACGGGTGCTGGAGCTCAGTGCCTAAACTAGCAGGTACTCTTCTTCTTATTATTCTATACAATTCCCTGCCTTTCCCTTGGCGACTACTCGTCAAAATTCAATTAACGCAATTTTCAAGCTTTCATCAATTTTCAGGTCTACAGAGGTGTGGTAAGAGCTGTAGGCTAAGATGGATTAACTATTTAAGGCCTGATTTGAAGAGGGGTGCATTCTCCCAGCAGGAAGAGAACATCATAATTGAACTCCATGCAGTTCTAGGGAACAGGTAATTTCTCCTACTGTTACTCTCTCTTTCTGTATCATACATGTCTACACATGTGACAACTCAAATTAACTTTTGTTGAGGGCATTGTGCAATTTCTACATCAGGTGGTCTCAGATTGCTGCAAGATTACCAGGAAGGACTGACAACGAAATCAAAAATTTCTGGAATTCTTGCATTAAGAAGAAGCTGAGGCAAAGAGGCATTGATCCTGTATCCCACAAACCACTCCTTGATGTTGAGAATGGAGAAGATAACATTCCCACAAGCAATGCCAACAGCGACAACAACGACAATATTAATTTGGGACCTAATGAATTGAACCTTCTAATGGCAGAGAATTCAAAAACAGGGTTAGAGGTAGTACACAATGATCCCAAAACGGCTTTACCTACTGCCAACGACTTCTCACTTGAAGGCTCTTCAAGTTTCAAAATTAACAGTAACTGTAACAACTCAAACACTCCGACACCACCCACCAAAGAAATATTCTTGGATAGTTTCATAACTTCCAATGAGAGCTCCACCAACAGCAGCAGTTCCAGAGCTATGGATTTTGTGGGTCATCTTCCTCTTCAGCAATTGAAATACGGGGCCAATGCTACTGCTGAGAACGCAGTCGATTCGAGCCCAGCTCTGTTGTTCAACCAGAGCTACAGAGCTTTTGAGATGGACTCCTCTGAATTTAATTCCAACTTGAGATCCACGGTTCAACCGACCATGCTCCAAAATTCAATGGGTGGTTTTAAGCCTTCCATTAATTACCATCCTCCAGTTAGCAGCCCAACAGGGTCTTTTAACGTGAATGCAGTTCAGAACTGGGAAGTGAAGAGTTGTAGCAGTAGCAGTGGAGGTAGTAACAGCATTGAACTACAAAGCAACAGCTCCTTCGAGAACAATCTCTTCTCCTCGTGGGGATTAACAGAGAGTACTACTTTGGACAAAGGACCCCAAATTAATTCCACGGAGAATGAAGCGGAGGAAATGAAATGGCCCGAATATCTTCAGAATCCATTTCTAATGGCTGCTACAGCCACAATACAAAATCAGATCTCACAACCATTACTACAGAGGGATGTAAAATCAGAGAAATATTTGGGTGAGGGTTCGTGTAATAACTGGCATCAGCAGCAACAATTCCAGCTCTCGGATGTGTATAGTAAGGCTTTTCATCAAGCAGGCGTAACAACTTTCAGACAAATTTAGCTTGTATTTTCCTTGTATTTACGTTATAAATCAGGAAGTGTGCAGCAGCTTCTCACTGGTAAGTGGGAGGGAGGAGAAAAAAGAAAAAAACAAAAAAAGGAAAGATTCATGGAGTTTTATCTCAAGTTTGAGGACTGAATAAGGTTTTCTTTCTTCTTTCCTTCTTTATCTCTTTCTAATTACAGGTTCTTGTGTTTAAGTGCAATAGATTTTTCTTGCTTGTAAAAACGTCTGATACGGAGAATTCATAACTTTTCTTCTCCTCAATCGTTTCAGATAGAATTTAATCAATAATAAAGACTGCCCCTTTTCTTTCTCTCTCTTTATTTATTTATTAACTTTTTTTTTTTTTTTATGTTTTTCAGATTCATCAACTAAATTGAGTATATATCATTAGTTCTTTTTTTTTTTTTTTTTTTTTTTTGGGGTGGGGGTTGTTGTTCTTCCTTAGTCTTTCTGTAATTGGGGCATGGCTTATGAAAAAGAGACTAATCTCCTAACCCTCAGAATCTTGTTTGTAACAAGTGGGCAGGGTCTAGGCTCTGGGTTTCCCTTGGGGTGGGGTTGGTTTCTTCCTTAGTCTTTCTGTAATTGGGGCATGGCTTATGAAAAAGAGACGAATCTCCTAACCCTCAGAATCTTGTTCGTAACAAGTGGGCAGGGTCTAGGCTCTGGGTTTCCCTTCATTTTCGTTTTCTTCCGTGTCTATCACTTTCTCTCCTCGCCCATTATCGAAACAGATATTCATGACACTGACAATACTGACGCTTTTCCAGTGTAAGATTCTGGGGATCCACTCTTTTAAATTCCTGTCTGAAGTGTCCCAAAGAGCTAGAAAGCGATTGTCATAACTTTTCAACAGTCTTCCTGTGCTTTCTAAATTTTATGCTTTATATGAGATATCAATTGCATTGCAGATGCCTCTAATTTGCTTCACCTCCTTCATCCTTTCACTGTTCCCCATCACCCAAATTTTGTTAAAAAACAATTACTTCCCATGAACTGGGTACGCCTAAAAACACCGCAGATTATGTAAAAGACAATCATGTATTTGAAGACATGATTGCGTATAGAGGGGCCTTTTACAGCCCACTCTTGACGTCGACGTTGATGACCAAAATCTTTAATTTTTGATGCTTTATTTCCTCTCGTGTTTAATGGGAAGCGAAAATACCCCTCATTAATTCCCTCCAAGATTTTTTTTAAGAACAGCTAAATAAATTAATGAACCTTACAAGTGTGTCATTTGAACAACTCTCCAAACTCCAACCTCCTTTTTTCATCATCATTATCTTCTCTTTCTTCTCCTTCTTAATTTTTTTGTTTTTCTTCAAAAAAAAAAAAAAAAAAAAATCGGTGTGACTTCTAGTGTGTTGAGATTTGCAACACTCAAATAACTCTAGGTTTGTAAGTCACATACTTATTTTTGGAACAAAAAAATAGAGGAGAAGAAGAAAAGACACACCCAAAAAAAAAAAAAAGAAAGCCAAGGTTCAAAAGCAAATTTGTGAAATTTATTTAGCTACTCTTTATTTTTGGTCATAAAGTTGAAGGTTAATAAAAGCATTATTGACATATTTTTTTTAAAAATTTTTTGAACTTGTAATTAAAATATAGATATAATTTCTAAGTACAAGTAAAAAAAAAAAAGACTTATTTAAGCAAAGTGAAATAAGAGATTAGAGTTGAAATAGAAGTAAAGATTAAATATAGTTGCATCAACTATGTAGCTGCATCAACTTTTTCTCAAGAAATTGCTTTTTAAAAAATATCATGTTTCCAAGAATCTCAATTAATTTAATGATATAAATACATGAGGACGGCTGACTTGAGCCAGACATATCAATATTTATCCAAACTCAGTGGGGACGAGAGCCACAGTTGATTCCTTATTCAAGGTACTAGATGGAACTATGTATACATGTATAAGCCAGCTTAGCAGGGTTAAAGGTTTCGCTTGCTTTCCGAAAGCTTCTTTAATCCGAGGGTGATGATGTGTACAGATAGAGGAAGAATCCTTAATTTCACATGATTCCAAATAAGAAAAACCTAAATTTATATCATCTGTAGATATGCATGCATGTTTGATGTTTTCGCCTTCATAGAATGAGTTTATATATGTATTAATAGATATATGATATATTCATGAATAAGCAATTATAGTTCATATAATGTTGATGGAAAGTGATGTATTTGGGCTAGAAGATATTGGATCATACGTAACTCAAGATAGCTTGCTACCAACGCATATTCCTTTGACATAATTAATCATCTAAGAAGGCAATTATGGAGGCTAGGGGACATGTTTGCATACTTGGAGATAGTAAATTACTTATAGAGCTAATCAAACACGATCACTGCCTATCCAAAAAGAGTACATGCCCACATTTTTGGTTCACGTCATATATATGGACCTCATGGCTTGGCCAATTCTAACGGGAACGACTAAGTACTTAATTTTAGGACTTACTGTCCATTTTCTTTACTCTACCTTTTTTTTTTTTTTTTGTGTGTGTGTTTCTTTTACACATGTTGATGAACATGTTTGTAACCTCAGCTCTAGCTTGTATTCTTTGGAGAATACGTTCGATTTGTTTGTTCCTCTTTATTGTCTTAGATTATCAAAAGCAAGCTTTGCTATTAAAATCATTAACATATAGGCCCATGGAAATCCGTCTCCTCCCTTAACCACAAATGTTATTACCATCATCACATTGTCCCTTTCCTTGGTAAATTATTTGACATTTAGATTTTAGAAAGAAAGATGGCTTGATGATTTCACACTTACATCTAAGTTTTCTTGACTGTTTCAATTATCTTTCCTGCATAACATTTCTGCAGTTTTTCTTTGTGAATGATAAAGTGTCTTATTCTTCCTTATCAGCAGAGTCTTATTGGAACATACCTCGGCTGGCCTAGTGATCCCCTTGCCCATGCTAATTTAAGTTAATCATCTTAATTGTTTGTTGTCCAACAGAAGTGAGATCCTTTAAGTGCACACTCTTTCTAATAAAAAGTAAGGTAAATGAGCTTTTGAGACTTCGAAACTTTTGAAGCATATGTGGAGCTTGATCTAATAGTACATCAAGAGTTTAAGGATTAATAATTAATATTGGACAGATATATCAACAATGAGTTTAATGCATTTTGTTGGAAAATGAATATCAAATGCTAATTCATGGTGTTGTGCATTCCCCAATTGAAAAGAGTACTAGAGTACCAAATATCAATGAAAAAGTCATATTTAGT
>JAJIYU010009874.1:0-16601 GCA_030144865.1 Tinospora cordifolia | reverse complement strand
TGAACTTGTACACAATGTATTGTACTGGGATGGGGCGGTACAGTACAATGGGTTTTGCATTAGCCTTAGAACACGCCGTGGGAACACTATTTCGCTATTTTTGACTAAAGGATTCGATTAAATATGTGGGACATCTGCAGTCACAGATATCGAGACACTTGTGCCATTGTATAGGTGTAATGTAATTATGGGTGGAAGTCTGTGTGGAAGGGTGACGGTAGAATGGGGTGCCCGGACTTGGAAGCACATCTGGAACATTGGGATTGCATTATGCTAGCGTGCATTGTTTGCTTGTTTATTGGGTGATTGTTTATAATATATGTAGCATAATTAGTTTGAGTATATACCCAAACTCCTGTACCTAGAAACAAATGAAATGCTACCGACTTAAAAGCATAAACCCCTAGGCCATTGAAACCAAGTGAGAACTTAAGAACATGAATCTAGAGTCACTGTAGCACGATAAATGCAAAAGGGTATAGGTGGGTAGGAAATAATGGTCATTATCACAAGTCTCAATACCCAAAGTTTTAGAAATAAAGTTTGATTGATTTGGTTATTGAAATTATCCATTTCAATAAGACTCAATTATGGGATATTGAAGTATTTTGACTTGTCGATAATGTCGTGCACAAGGGAAGAACTTAGCAGAGTGGTAGTCAATGGAGAAACTAGAGAGGAGCTTGAGCCTAGAGATGAGGCCATGCCAGTGGCAGAAGGATTTATAGGGGTTTACATCCAAGAAATCATCACAGACAATGGTGAAGCAAGTAATGAGAATCCTACAGTTACTAGTAGTACCACAACCACTAGTACCAATAGAACCACTAGTATAACTGTAGGCTCACCAGAATGTCATGGATGTCACACATGATATCTGGGTTAAAATATCACAGTTCTTTTATTAAACCACACCAAAGTTTGTGAACTCGTAGTTCTTCTCAGTGTTAACTTGGAAAGAAGGCTATGTTCACAATCTTTTCACTGAAAATAGGACACATATTATTCCTAAAATCACCAATGACAATTGAAGACGTGATACATCAAACTAAAAGGTGGTGGTTATTATGGAACACTAGGAATCTAATGGGGATTATGGAACTATCTAGTTATGTGAAAGACTTGAAAAAAAATTTAAATTAATTTTCAGGGAATACTTTCGAAGAAACAACAAACTAACATCTTTTATCACTGCAAGAGGATGAACCTAGTGTGGGTTGATAAATACATCGGTTGTGTCCATGAATGTGATGAATAGGATCTGGTTGAAGATCTTCTAAATAGGATCAGAAGCGCGATGGGTCATTGGAATTGTAGATCGATTGACAAAAGTAGTTCATTCCTTCCTAATTCAATCTACCGACTTGGGGGGTGAACTAAAGAGTGATATATTCTAGCCATTGCAAGATATACCATTTAAGTATCAACTTGATTCAAATTTTACGGAAAAAATTTCATTTAAGAGGGCTAGGTTACAACACCCTGGAATCTCGCGAACGTGTGCACGTCACGAGTGAAAGGAAATAAAATAAAATATCATTTTTGTAGAAAAATGAGAATTTAATATAAAATAAACAATTGTTGTTCAAAAATAAAGAACTAAATAATAAAATAATAATATATTGATTTTAGGACTTATAATGTTTTAGAAATAAATTTCAAGGTTCGTGAAAAAGAGAAATAAATGAATTTAAAATATTATTTTATTTAAATATATGCATAGACTATGGTTTAAAAAAAATAAATAAAAGTTGGTTAATGAAATTTTGGTACACTAAAAAATCAAAGAATGGTTTGCAAAATAATATAAAAAATGAAATGATGAAAGCTTGGTTATTTGATTGAAAAGAAATAAAATAAAATAAAATAAATAAAACCAGATATCGTTGGAAAAAAATCAAATACGGGTTTGAAAGAAAAGAATTGCATATTGAGTGATGACAAGAATGGGTTGATTGAAAAATAAAATAAAACATATAGATCATTTGATTGAAAAAGTATGAAATTTCTATTTTGAGCAAAACGATTGGAGAAAAAAAAAGAACAAACAAATTCTGGATATTGTTTGAACGACGAAGAATGATCAAACTAGAAGAAGGAACTAGAATTTGGGTGAAAGGAGAAGAATCTAGCTTGGCGGTGCTGGTCTGACGATCAAAATGAAGAACAAAGCTTTTTAGGTCTGGAAACTTCTGGTGTTTGGGTTGAAATAAAAAAGTAGGAAAAAAAGAGAGGAAAACAATTTCAGATCTGAAATTGGTGATGAAATAGGTGTGATCGGTGTTGAGGAGGAGCAAAACCAGCAACAGCTAGTTGTTGTTGTTGCTATCCATGAAGAACGAAAAAAGAAAAAAAGAAAATCTAGTTGGCGCATTGCTGGTTTGGCCGTGAAGATGATGAACAAAGAATAGGGGACTGATTTGGGGTTTTTGGTGTTGAACGACCAAGCATGAAGAATCAATATTTTGGTAGAACGAAAAAGAAAATCCAACTGCTCCATGAGGAAGAGGAACAACGAAGAGGTCATGCGTGATGTGTGTGTGTGTCGTTGTTATTGCCAAAACGAAGAAGAAGATGTGTGTGCTGCTGTTGAAGAATGACGAAACGCGATCTGGTTTTTGAGTTGCTGTTGTGTGTGATTCAAAGATAGAAACGAAAAAAAAATCTAATCTAAAATTTTAAATTTGGAAAAATTTTAGATCTGGAATTTTTGGGTTGAGCTAGCGCGTTTGGATCGAAACGAAGAAGATGAGCTTATGCATTTGGTCCGTGAGCTGCTAGTTGTGAAGTGAAAATGAAGAAATCAATAGCTAGCAGTGATGTGCGTAATGCTACTACTGTAAATCCATGAAAGAAGAAGCAGAGAGTTGTTGGCACAACGAAGATGAAGAACGTTGTTGCTGGTTCCTACGTGAAGAACGAAAAACAAGAAATGGTTTTGTCGTTAGGCGTCATTCACGCCAAGAAAAAAATAGTAGCAGCAACTGTTGCTAGGAATGCTCACGTGAAGACAAACAAAGGTATAATGCTTATATTTTTAAATTTTAAATTCTAGATAGTTGAAATTAATTATTTTCTCTGAGTTTAGATGTGTAGAATGAAAATTTTAAAATTCGAACCCTCAGTAGTTGAAAATAGGAAGTTGAAGCCTTATTCATTGTTTTGGTAGAAATATTATTTTTGTGCTTGTAGACTTTTGGATGGATGTTTGAAATATTGATATCAAAGTTCAGGAGATTTAGAGATTTAAATGTGAAAGATTATGGTCTTTGATTTATGAAAAGGAATTATTCATTTAGAGTTTAGGAGATGAATAAATGATTTTGATATGAAAGGTAATATGATTGGAGATTTCAATTATTTGGAATCATGATGTAAATAATAAATATTAGAGTTGCCTTCTTGAAATAGAAATGAATTATTGAAGAAAGCATCTTAAAATTGACTTCTTTTATTTTATTATTTAAAACTAAGGAGGAAACGATAATTTTTGAGACTTAGAATCTAAGAAATCTGTGATGGAAAATTATTATTTTGATATAAATACTTTTTCCACAAAATGAATATTTTATTTTAAGGATTGGTTTGAAGATTTTCATGTGTTAAATTAATATTTCGGAGTTAGTTTAACTTTTAGATATAGAAACATTATTTTATTTGGAGTGAATTTATTGAACATGAGCAAATTATTTTTGGGAACCAAAAGTATGGCATTGAAAATAATGCTAGAAGGTTTATAAATCCAAGTTTAAAATTTATTTGAGATCTAACAAAATACATACTTGGAAAAGATTCTAAATTTAATAAAAATAATACTAGAGTATAAGAGTATTTAAGTTTAAAATTATTAAATTCATTTTAGATAGGTTAATCAGAATTTAAGGATTTATTATCACTATTAATGTTAATTGCAAATTAATAATCTTGGAGCATTAAATCCTTACGAGATGACGCAAGGGACATCCATCATTTTTAGGTGGATATGATTTTCTTGCTCATACGTATTATGTAGATTTAAAATTTAAAACATTTATTTAAATAGTTCTACGTCATTTGAATTTTATTATGAAATTGATTGAAATTGTTTGGTATGCTTGGATGATTATGTGGTGAATGATCAACTATTTTATTTCACACACGATTATTCCATGACATGCATAAATAGAAAAAATGCATTAGATGGCATTATTTATTCATTTGACTACCATGTTAATTGAATGCATTGTTTGATAAATTTTCTATTATATGGGTGATGTTTTGGTATGATTGAACTTGTTTGTGAAACTAAAAATAAGATGAAGGATTATTAAAGAATCCATGTACCGGTGCGATCAATGAGCTTAAAGTAGATTGAGGTGGCATCTCCTATATGTCACTGCTTGAGATCGACGAGTCACAAGGTGGATTGTAGGTATTCTTAACCTTGAGCTGTCTTGGACAGCTAGAAGTCCTTGAGAGATGGTACTACGTGGTAGTAAGTACACTCCCTTGGATTGTGATTCTAATAGGTAACCTTGAGTTATCTTGGATTGTGATTCTAATAGGTGTTACCTAAGATTTGTTTTTAATTTAGATCAGAGAGAAAACCGAGAGTCATCTCAACACTCTTCCGGTCTTAGATTACAATAAAAAAATTGATTGTTTGAAATGCCTAATGTGTGAATGTATTTGTAATGTATTGAATTTTGATATGTATAATGCGTGTAATGTGTAAGAATGATCCATGGGGCTTTCGAGCTCGCTCTATTTCTAATTTTTAGGTACACATGGATGTAGCTTGTGAAGTATTTTAATGTTTTAACGTAATTATCGAACGATATTATATGTTTAACAATTACTATTTTAATAGAAGTTTTTTTGAAGAAATTCCACTGCGTGATTTATAATTTGCGATTCCTGATTTGTGATTAGTAATTTGTGATTTATGATTTGTGATTTTTGGTTTGTTTTGACTAACTATGGAGATTCGATGAATATAGTGGAAAGTCATTTTGATCGTTTGTTTTATGCAAAATGTGTCTTTATATTTTTCTTTGAGAACTAACTATTAGAAAATTGAATTTGAAGAAAGAGATTTTGATAGGAAAAATTTTAAGTAGCATTCTGATTCTTAGCCTAAGGGGGCGCATCTTTGCGCTAGACCCACAACACGTGATGGGAGGTCCAATTGTGAGTCGGGATGTTATAGCCACCATTTACTTAGCGAATTCAGCTAACATATATGTAGTCACCACCATCCTAGCTGAAGCTACTACCACTGGCACTTCGTCCTCCCTTCGCCCAAATTCATCGCTATTGTCATCTCTCATACTATTACTCCTTATTCTTACCATTATCTACAAGCCAAAAGTCATTTTAGTATCCATCAGTTCAATGTGATATCAATAATAGAAATTTCAATACTCAAAGAAAATCAGTCTAATCTCAATTCAATCTAGGTTACACAAACCCCTTTTATCTCAAATCCAGATACTAAATGCTTTTGCAACTTCTTATAAGTGTCATCTTTCATATCTTTATTCATACTTTTGATTCTATTGTCAAAATAACTTTTCTCGCATCATGCATGCTATCATGACTCTAGGTTCACGTTTCTATGTTCTCAGTTGGTTTTGTGACCTATCAGTTTATGATTCTAAGTCTAAAATTTGAAGTCTTCTAGCCCTCATGTTTGTTTTGGGTACAAGATTTTTGGATTCATATATATTCAAAATCATAACATCAAGTAACATGCCAACAAACATTCAATTAATCACACAATTCACACTAGCGTAGCAAGATTTCGAAGCTTCCATCGTGCTTCTAAGTTCAAGTGTCTCATACCACTTTTGCCCAGTGACATAGGCTTCCACTCAAAAATCTTACCATACGCAAACAATTTTGCAAATGTCTCAATGACCAAGGTCCCCCAAGTCCCACTATACTTAGTCATCTCATACTAGCCAAGCATAGGAAAACAAGCTCTTCCAAAATTACTGACCATTCACCAATCATGGCTCGTCAATCTCCAAGTCTAATATTCCTCCATATCCCAAATTCCTACATGTCCCATACCATGTAGAAACCAGAAATATAGGATCATCCCAATCTTGTGTCCTGATCAAACAAGTGTTTAGTTATTCACACATTTTTAGTTTCTAACTCATGTCCTAAAAGTTTTATTCACGATCCAATGTACCTCTTTGGCAATACCCAAGTCTTTACCTATGCTCTCTTTTCCTTGACCTAAGGTCTCGATACTTGTCTGAGCAGTTCCTTCATTAAACCCACAACCATATCAACTTTAGGTACCACCATTGGTATCTGAATAGACATCTAGCCTAGTACCCTGTGATCTAAGCTCTCGTCTCGCTTTTGGCATCCACTGCCTAGGTTTTCTCTATCTTTAGCAATATCTAGCTTAGTACTCTATAGCCCAAGCTATCATTCAAGCTAGTAACCTACTAGCTAAGCTCTGACACCACCTTTGGTATCAAAGTAACCATCTTGTTTTTGCCCAGTACAACTATAATTGAGTTCTAATACCAACTTTGTAACACCCCAATTCTCGATCCTTCGTTTCCATCACGTCTGTTAGGCATGGAGAAATGCACCATTAAATGTTGGCATAAATATCATTTCATCGAGAATTGAGTTTCCCACATTTCAATTCTCATTAAACATCATCTGGACATACCAGAACTCATATGAATAAATAATCAAACTATTAGACTCACCAAGGAGTAACACATGGAAGCATGCAACAATCATCAATAGTTAAATCATTAACTTCTACATTTGAAATTTAAATAGATGTGGGCAAGTTTTCAACCAAAATATCTAAACTTGGCCTATGTGGCTGAAGTATAACCCATAAAAACAAATTAATAATTCAAAAGTAGTTTGAACGACCACACCCAATCTAAACTAACTACCCAACAAAAGAACTCTAAAAACAAGCTCTTCAGCGAGGTTTGTAATTCCTATAATACTATGTAGTAATCAACACAAACCACCTCAAGTGTTACCTGAAATGAAGATGTGGGGTGAGCTTAAGAGCCCAATGGATCATACGTAATACATCAATAGCATTATTTCAATCAACCATTGAACACACAAACACTTATCATTCATTATGCATTTCAAACAATTAGTTATCAACAATCGTTAATTAGACCGAAGGGTCTAACTCTGGTGTTCTCTCATCATCATCATGTCACAAAAGTTGGGGAAAATACACTATATGCCATATTCGAATGGGATAGGGGCACACCCATCACCCAATCCAAGAATTAGGGTCACACCCATCGCTCAATTACCAAAGAACTAGGGCCATACTCATAGTTTTATCATCAGGAACTAGGGGCAAACCTATCTTTCCTCATCGCGAGAACATCCACAGTGATCCCCCATGGACCACTGCAACGGTACGTGTTTCAACTCTAAATTTATTTTTGCTTGTATATCAACAAACATTTCATTACAAGCATGATTATCATTTCATCATGTATAACATATCATTGTACAATAAAGTAATCATGCTGATCATTTCATAGAAACATAAATAAAGTAACAATCATATCATGTTATAAGGCATTATAAACACCAAACATGGACATATAACTCATGTTATTCTAGCATTCATGCATTCATGCCTTTCACAAATAAGATAAACAACATCCTAGTATGCGAGGCATTCAAGAAATGTAAACACACCTCATGTTCAATATTAAAATTCAGATTATACTAGGGAACAGGGTAATCATTTCCACAGATCTTCTTCTTGAAAGCTTGCTCTTCACGAATCTAAGTTCACAAACCACTAAAGACGGATTTAAATGAATAGAAATCAATCTAGAATGGTAGGAAAGGGAAGAAAATTCGATTGTTGCCTGCTAGTATCGGTGCTTAGGAGTAGGTGTGCAAATTTAGGGTAAAAATGACGATTAGGGTTTGTTGGCGCACTGTTCATACATATATAATTTACATATTACTGCGGTAACCAGAACCCTAGTTTTTCTATGCTTTAGTTAGATTACTACGATAACCAGAACCCTAGTTTTTCTACGCTTTAGTTAGATTACCGTGGTAATCAGAAAGTTGTGATTTTGATTTTTTTTTGGGTTTCAGTCTAATTGCCACGATAATTTCACAAATGACCGCGATAACCAGTAGACGATTACTATACAACATTCCATGCTTAGCTCTGGTTTGCCGACTCTTTTGTATATTGATTAAACATCTCTTAAACCATGTTTTCATGAGTTTTCCAAGGTCTATTGTGCTTAAATTATTTTTATTTAAATTTACCAAAACTCTATAAAATTTTTGTGGTTTTACGAATATAGTGGGACTTGATAAGCCTTAAAAATCAAGACATTTGTGAAATTGATTGGGTGTAGTGAAACTCTGAGTGAAAGTTTATGTCGACGGGCAAGGGTGGTATAGGATGCTCAAACCTTGAGGCATAGACAAAAACCTAGAATTTCACTATGCTAGCATGATTGAATGATTGAATGCATGAGTTACTTATTTCCTGAATATGTATGGCACAAAATCCTATAACCAAGAACAAAAGAACTTAGAAGAATAAAATATTAGACCATTGAACAATTCGAGAACCTAGAGTCATGATAACACAAATGAAATGAAAATCTTGAGGAAACAAATACTGAAAAGATTCTCAACTTGTAGAGAATAGCTAGACCTAGGAGATACGCTACCAGAGCTACCACATTTGACAAGACTAACTCACAAGGGTGGGAAGTACCAAATAGTGTGGCTAAGACCCAAATGGAGAATATGCTAACAGAGGTCACAAGAAGGGTCATGGAACAGATCATGAGGGCACTACCTCAGATGACACCCTAGGTGGCACCATAGCCGTAGGTGTAGGAACATGTCCAGTATAGCAGCCAGTGCTAGTGCTCAAGGCCCCAGCTTGTTAGAAGATACAAGAGGATATGGAAGACAATGAGCAAAGAAAAATGCTGTTGGAGTTAAAGAAACTCCAACCATCACAGTTCAATAGTACTGCTGACTCCATAACAGTTGACCATTGGTACCAGGAGTTGGAGGAACACCTGGATTTCTTAAAAGTGATGGGTCCTAATAGAGTGGTGCTGGCTACGTATCAGTTCAAGGGACTAGCTAGAAGTTGGTGGCAAATGTTGAAGGCTGACCCAAACACCAACATTAGAGGAATGCACCGGGAAGAGTTCAAGGAAATATTCTACAAGAAGTTCTTCCCAAAATCAATGCTAAGAAAGATGCAAGAGGACTTCGTTAGGCTAAATTAGAAAGATCTGACGGTAGCTGAATGCGAGGTCAAATTTATTGAGTTGGCCAAGTTTTCACCTGAGTTGATTAGGGAGGAGAAAATAAAAGGCAACCACTCTATTTAGAGTCACAAGGTTGAGATCTGAAAGATAATAAAGACATCAGGCCTGAAAACATATAGAGATGTCGTAGAGAAGGCATTAACCTTAGAACAAGAATTGAATATCGAGTAGAAGTTAAGGAACAAGAATAAGAGACCAGGAAATGGCAAAGACCATCAAAAACATCAGAAAAGGCTGAACAACTATCAACAAAATGGTGGAAGTAGGGCACCTCAGACCTAGCAACAAATAGGACCCAACAAAAAGGAACAAAAAAATAGGCCAGACAATAAGGGTTGTATTATTACTACAACTAGCTAAGGCATCTAGCAAAGTTTTGTCCTGCCAAAGCCCAGGTTCACCAATAGCAGCAAAACAATCAGGGTGGAGGACAGAATGAACATCTTCAACAATAATAGCCCCAACAAAAGATTAACCAAGGTCAGAACTAGGGTTGTGGGTAGAACCAGGCCTATTATAGGCATCCCCAAAGACAAAGTTCCTCAGTAGCGACAATAGTAGTACGTTAGATAAATGATTAGGTTGAAATCTACTTTTAGAAGAATAAGCTAATTGTAATGTTCCAAGGTTTTGACGGAATTAATGGATGTAGAATTTAAGAGATTAAATAAAATAGAAGTTTTGAGAAATTGATGGTATATTTCCAAATAACTTACCAATAGACCTCAAGATAGAAGTTTATCCTAGAACTAAACCATAACTATTCCTTCTGATGGAAAACTAAATCAGACAATGGTAAATAATAAGTATCCCCTACCAAGTACAAATATATCCAAAATGACCTTAGATACCTTAGCAGCATATAGCGATCTAATAAACCAAGCGGTTAAACGTCATCTCGACTAGTTTGTGATATAAACCTACAATCTCAGAGGCACTTCAAAGAAACCCAGTTTCAAAAAAAAGAGATAGCCAAGTAACTTAGTCACATGGTTCCTGAAACATCAGAAGTCATGAACGCAAGATGATAGTCAGAAGTCATCACAAATTTCTCAAAAAAATAAAAATAAAAAATAAAACAAGACCTTTTTTCTAGAAAGGCATAACTGAATGGAATGACGCCAAAGGAGTTAGTGCAAATTCTGAGGATGGAATCCTATTAAGTGGGGTAGAATGTAATACATGACAATTTTGTACAAAATTCAATGAACGAAATTAAAACAAAACAATTCGACTTTTACAACATTTTTGGAGTATAAAGTATGTATACTCCAAGGAATAAAATAAAGTAGGAAAAATAAAATTATTTTTTTGGCATCCAAAACTGAATAATAGAAATATATATAAAGTAAAAGAAAAGAAAAAATATTAGAATTCGCACGATTTGTGAATTCGGCGAATTCACCAAATTGTGTGAACACGTAGAATAAAAAAACAAAGAAAGAAAAAATGCGAAAACAAAATGAAAAAAATGAAAGAAAATGCAGAAAAATTGTGAAAAAACCCTAAATCGTGTTGCTTCAACCCTAGCCGCCAAAACCCAATTACAATGATAATTTCTATCCAAAAACACTCAAAAATTATAAACCTTGCCCCCTGGAAGACTCTATATAGACCCTCTCCCCTTCTCATTGTTCTCATCCCAACAAGAGCTGATAAGACTCCTTTTGTTCTCTTTGCCTCCTCCTTAGCACCTACTTTTCTTTACTAAGCTATTCTAAATAGCCAACACAATGGTAGCAATAGAGTGTCGCAAAATCTAAGTGCAAGCAACAAGAAAGATCTAAGAGGAGCTCAAAAAGTTCTGAAGAAAGTGATTCTAGGGTGAAAATGATTCTTACTTTTTACTTTATTATTTTGATTCAAATAAAGCTTGCTTGGGTGTTTTGCTTTGATCTTATATACATGCCATATAGAATATGCATGTTTAGCTTTATGATAATGCATGATTTATGATGTAATATTATCATGCTTGCATGTTTAAATCCTATTGAAATACTTAAATGTTATGTTTCACATTTAATGAAAGATTAATAAAGATAATAACGACACAAGGGCGGATTTTTTTTGTGAGTATTCCAATTAAGAGTTTCGAGGTTATAGAGGGTCAGAGTTCATCCGACCTCAAATATGATGAATTTGAGTTCAGTATTGGAGCTATTTTCCTAGGGTTGGAATATTGGGGGCAGGGGGTATCCTTCCAGTTTATAATCTCAACTAAAATAATCCACTGTTTGAATGATTTAATTTTTGAAAAAGTGGATGTTATGCATATTTTATTTTGTCAAAATAAAATTTAGATATTTGGAATGATCCACAGAGCTTTTTAGCTCATCTTTTCCTTTTCAACATTTTAGCAAATTAATTAAGGCTAAGTGGAAGATACTTAGGACATTTTATTTAATTGTAGGGCATGATGGCCCAAATCTTTTTATTTAAATTTTGAATGTATGTTCTATTGTATTAAATAATGGCCTATATACTCTAAAGTTGGAATCAATAAATGATTACAAATTTTATTTATTTCATGGCATTATTCTTTTTCATAAAATATATTATACTTTGACTAAAGTGCACAGGAAGTCTTGGGTATTTGAGACTTAGCAAATTAGAAAGGTTAATGTAGCATGGGCTCGCCTCCCTGGTAGCCCAACCAACATCTAAGAAAGGAAAAAAAATGAGGGTAGTGCGACAATTGCTCCCTCAAAGCCATGTGGGCCCGCGTATGGGAGGCGGGGTGTTACAAAAATAATTCATCATAATATGGTTCATGAATGGAAAGTAAAATTTTGGCTAAGTGGACAAATACATGGGGATAACGATGTGCAACACAATGAATATAAGAATGATGAATGCATTGAAAATAACGACAATGTGTTATGAAAATGAAGAGTGAAAAAATAAATAAATAATAAACGTGAAAACTATATTTCATGATAAAAGATAAACTTACTAAAAGTATTTGTTGATTTGAATTAGGTCAACATCTCAAATAGATCAAGAACAGTGCATATCTTGAAGTGGTGGAACATTTGAACAAGAAGTGATAGCACCCTATATTTAAATTATTATTAAATAAGCATGTTTAGATGAATTGATTGTTTCAAATATGGTATACTATGGAGTAATGTTCATTTGTAAATGATTGTTTATTGAATGAATCAGTATTTGGTTGCCAATTATTTAATGCACATGTCTATCGCTTCTTATATTAAAATGATCTCACATGAAGATATGAAACTATGAATCTATGTGTATAAGTATTAATCTAATTGTTTGAATATCATGAGAATGATATGATATGGACATGGTATACATTTTGATATTATAAGAAAAACAATAAGTAAAGATAAGAATACACATACCTAGAGGATGACCCACATGGGTATTGCCGCTGGATCCTAGAGATGATGGTTTTTACTAATAGATTGGGTTACCTATGGGGACCCTCTAGAGACTGGTTACAAGGTAATCTTTATATGGTGACTTTATGAAATGTCAAATGACTTTTGAATGATGACTTGATGAAATATCGAATGACTTGTGAATTTTTTGAGATATATATATATATATGAGATGCGCAATGTGCTTGATGATAGAAGGGCCACCTAGGGATACTCTCTATACCTAAGCAAAAAACTTCGACTTAAACGATTGGTTTGTTGAAACACCTGATATTTAAATGTGTGTGTTTATTTGTCTATTTATCCCTATTTAATAATGATTTAAAAATTAGATGGATAAACTGGGCTCTTTGAGCTCACCAAATATTTTTTAGGGATAGAAGACTGTTAACGAGGGTATGCTCAGTTGAACTCACATTGATTTTGATTAGTGCATTCCACACCATCAACAAACATTGATATTAGGCTTTATGGGCGTAGTTCCTTATTTATCATTTCGCTTATGGATACTTGAGCTGTATGATTGATTGTAACGCCCCAGTTTCAAGTCTGAATTTCTCGGTACGTAATCATCGAGTTATCATTTCCTGATAATTGAGTTGTCAACTTTTTGAAACCATCTCTTACTTCACTGACTTTCGAAATAAATCTTAAGTTTAGGAAAAGTGCTTCAAAGCTAAAACTCTCCAATTTAGGAAGAGTGTGTTAACCAATATCAAATAAAATTCTCATTAGTGAAATATTAAAAACAAGCTCAATCATTTCACCAGAAAATCATGTAACAAATAATGTAAAATCATCAAAGTAATTGCTACAGCGAATGAAATCATTAAAATCAAATTATATTGGCCAAACCAGCCAAATATCCCAAAACCAAGATAATACATGTAAAACAACGATATTAAACTCAAAAAAAAAAAAAACGCAGTCTAGTTCGGTTACAAAATGAGATAAACAAAATACAACCTCTAAAACCTCTTATCCTAGATAACCTCCCCACGAGGTTTCCAATTAAAAGTGAAAGTCTTCCTAACGTATACTACTACATGCTACATCCATGTATACTTGAAAAATAATATTAGGGTGAGCTCAAAAGCCCAGTGGATGTTTCCTACACATCATAAATATTATACAAACCAGCATTCAAAACATTACAAGCATTAAATTGTGATGTTATAATCCTAATGACTGAAAGAGAATCCAATCCCGATATTCTATGTATTCCATTGAGTAATTCCTAGTACACAATCCAGATGTACTATCACGATTCTCCAGGAATTGCAATCTAGCATTACCATCATGATATAACCTCTCCAGGTATTAGCGCCATCTATATCAAAAATGAGTACTCTAGGTATACAATCCAAACTATATCGAGGGATTACTATTTAAGAAAGGGTAACACAATTCCTATGACTACCAACATCCAAAGTAAACTCAGCTGCCCAACTGCACAGTTGGAAATATCTACGACATGTCCAGACTAGTGCACATTATACACTATATGGAGAGTTACAGTGCACTTGCGACTATCCATCACATCGGTACGTGTAATTCTTAAAATTCATTAATCTTATTTAGTTTCAACAAGCATTTACATTCACACCACATCATCATCATGCAAACATAATCATCAAGATAATTAATGAAATGAATATGACGAGTAAAACACGAACTCGATTAATCATGTTAGAAAGCTATAACCAGACATCATGGTTTTTAATCATTCATTCCAACCCAATGGAACAGAAATCCTATCATACTGCTAATTTACTAAATTAGCAACCAAATGTTTTGAATCAAAATTCGTATAATAGAAATGAGCAAGGAAATCCCGCCTACGTGAGATATATGGATTTCTCTTGTGTCACCTCGTAGAGATTTAATGCTCCAAAATCACTAATCTGCAATTAACCATTACAGTTTTTCACGAATTACTTATTATAACAAATGAAAGTGATTCTAAGTTTGGATATTCTTGAACTCTCATATCTTTTTTTATTCAAGTCAAAATAAGGTTTCCAAATATGAAGATAAGGTTTCCAAATTTGAAAATAAAGATAATTTTAATTAATTTTTGTGTCCTTAGTAGTCATCCAAATTTGGTTTAAAAATACTTCTAAGCTTATATTCTAGAAAAATAACACCTCTACTGTTTTAAACTTTCAATCTGAAAATAAAAAAAATCTAATAATTAATTGCCAAGCTTCTACAATTCATTCACTTCCAATAATTTATTTAGATCAGCACTAATAATTTAAAACACTAAAACTTGAATTAGGGGCTCAATTTCAAATCTTTAAATATGATGAATTCTAAATATTCTAATCCTTTTATTTGCATTCAGACAAATCAAATAATAGATTTTTAAAATAAACCTCTAAATCTCTGAACCCGTTGAACTTCGATATCACCATTCCAACATCCATCAAATAGATTCACAGGTGTAAATAAGATATCTCTAAGAAAAACAATGTTTTGGAGATCATACCTTCAGCCAAAAGCCCCAAGATTACCTAATTTTGACTTTGGAGCTTCCCAATCTTTACATTCCATTTAATTAAATTATTTGTTATAAAATAACTATAACACCAAAATTAGAGAAAGTAAGATTTTATACCTTGTTATTTCCAATCTTTGTTCAAACCCCATCCAAATGATTTATAAGAATCAACTGCAATGATAAATATAAAAATTTGAAGTCTTAAATGATTATCTAAAATGTAATGGTCTCGCATTCGTAAGCCTCGAATGTGAAGGGATGGAAGTGCTCAAAACCCCCCTTTTCACCTTCATAGCCAAATAAACATGACTCTATGATCGCATAAACACGATGTTTTGAGAATGGAAAGGGATTACACCTCACAACTTTGTTTCCCTTTCGTTCCCTTTTCAAAAATGCGATTCTTGGATGCACAAAATCTTTTGGTTTCTGAAGTTGGTTCGCAAACCCTCTAAATTAGGTTTTCAACTTCTAGATCAAGCTTCTAACATTTCGAACGTCGAATCTTTTCAAATTCCTTTTTCAAACTGAAAATTGATAGTTAAATCTGTTACGCACCCAAAACTATTCAATGACATTGACGACTCATATACAAGGATACTCACGATGATGCCTCGCAGCCAATCGACACGCCAGTACATGGAATTCTTAATAAATCATTAATCTCTCTTTAGTGACACAACCATAGTTCAATCATTCCCAATCAACATAACAATAATAGTGAATCAGGTAGATAAGTCATGTACTAAAATTTAATCATGTACTTCAACCAAGTAAAGCAATAAATGATTCATCTATCATAACATTCATAGAAACATGCCAATCCAAGCATACAAGTGCAACCATGCATATTCAAGATCCTAAAACTAGTAAACATCTTGTTGCCAACCCATATCTCGCATAATACAAGAGAACAAAGGAATCCTACCCACCTAAGCCTTTTGGATCACTTTTGCACAATGTCATAAAGATTTGCTGCTCTTATATTTCTCTTTTATCTGCAAATCAAAATCACAATGATAAATTTCTGAAGTCCCCTTTTGATTCTTCCTATTGGACTAAAGTAATTCTAATACTTCACATTCGCATAAAACTCCAAATAAATTTAATTTCTGATCTCCAAACCTCCACAACCCCTTGAACATCGATAAAAAACATTCTCCACATTAATTAAACTAATTCACAATCATTCATACCATCAACTCCAATAAAATAATAATTTAAGTCATATAATCTTTTGCTATGAGGTTCCCATCAAAATGATTTATGAGACTCATCTGCAATGATGAATATAAAAATTAGATGTCTTAAATGAATTATCAAAAATAGAATGGTCTCGCCTTCGTGAGCTTCGAATGTGAACGGATGGAAGTG
>JAJIYU010009873.1:0-16608 GCA_030144865.1 Tinospora cordifolia | reverse complement strand
AACCTATAGGTATCTTATAACTTTGGTTATCCACGAAAATCTTGATTTACGACTAATGGATGTAATTGAACATATTTAGATGGTAACCTTGATAATGAAATTTATATGAAAGTCCCTGAAGTATGTAAATTGTCTGAAGCATGTTCAAAATCTTGAGAGCATTACTCCATTAAGTTGCACAAATCCTTATATGGATTAAAGCAATTGGGATGTAAGTGGTATAATTGTCTAAGTGAATATTTACTGAAAGAAGGATATAAAAAAATGATCCAATTTGCCCTTGTATTTTTATAAAAAAATATGGATCTTAATTTGTGATAATAGCTGTATATGTTGATGATTTAAACATCATTGGAAGTCTAGAAAAGGTTTCAAAGGTAGCAGATTACTTAAAGAATGAATTTAAAATGAAAGACTTTGGAAAGACAAAGTTTTGCCTTGGATTACAAATTGAACATTTGGAAGATGAAATTTTTATTCATCAATCAATGATTGCCAGAAAAGTTCTAAAAAGATTTTATATAAAGCACATCCATTAAATACCTCAATGGTCCTATGATCTCTTGATATAAATAAAGATTATTTTCGACCGAGAGAGGATAATGAAGAGATTCTTCATCCTGAAGTATCATATCTTAGTGCAATAGGTGCACTTATATACCTTGCCAATAACACAGGACTTGGTATATCATTTTTAGTGAATCTATTAGCAAGATATAGTTTACGATATCTCCAACTTGAAGGTATTAGAATGGTATCAAACATATTTTACGATACCTCCAAAGAACAATTTATAAGGGTTTTTGTTTTATTCCAAAAATTCGAAACCGGGACTAATCAGTTATGTAGATGCTAGATATTTGTCTGATCCCCATAAAACACATTATCAAACTGGTTATTTATATACTTACGGTGGGACTGCCATTTTATGGAGGTTTACAAAACAATTATTAGCTACAACCTCCTTAATCATGCTGAATTAATAGCAATTCATAAGACAAGTCGAGAATGAATCTAGTTGATATTAATGATCCATCATATTATAGAAAATTGCAAATTACCTTTGAATAAATAAATTCTCACAATCTTATATGAAGACAATGCTACTTACATTGCACAATTAAAAGGAGGATATATCAAATGTGATAAAATAAAACATATCTCACTAAAGTTCTTTTTCACACATGAACTTCAAAAGAACAGACAAATTGATATCCAACAAATAAGAACATGTGATAATCTAGCAGATTTATTCACCAAGACGTTACCTGCTGCAACATTTGAAAAATTGATTTATAAAATTGGAATGAGAGGACTTAAAAGTCTTCAATGATGTCCTCATGAGAGTGAGATAATATTGTTGTACTCTTTTTTTGTTACACAAGGGTTTTTCATTGGGTTTTTACTTGATAAGGTTTTTAACGAGGCAGCCTTTAAATCATCAAAGGAATAGTGTACTCTTTTTCTTTTACTTGAATTTTTTTTTTCATAGGGTTTTTTTTTCAAATAAGGTTTTAACGAGGCACATTCTGAACTACAATCGATATCCATGGGAGAGTGTTATAAATGTAATAACAATAATCATAAAGTAGATGTCTATGCAATGCTGATGCGACTGATGACACAATGCTAATGCAACTGATGATGCAATCAGTTATTAAGAGCCATTGATCTTTCTTCATAAAGATGAAATTAATTTCGGCCATTAAAGATTACTTGACGGCTAAAACAGATCATCTATAAATAAGACCTTTATTATTCCTTTCTATATCAAGAAAATTTTTGAGAATTCTATTAATAAGAAAACTCTTTCTTCTTTTCATATATTTATCTTTCTTCTGATTTTATTTCAGTTCTATGTTTATATTTCTATAGTCAAGTTGTCTTATTTTATAACATGACCCTTTATATAATAGCTATTCATGTAAGGAAGTATAACATTTAAATAGTGTCTACTATTATATGTATTCATTTTTATAAAATATTAACCTTTCTTAATAATTTTTTTTATGTTACGTTACACTCTTGCAACAAGTATAAATATTTTTGCTAGAAATTCTTTTATTTATTTATTATCATTCATTTAGTTGTAACATGTATTTTTCATTTTGATTTTAGTGAGTATAGAGAGAGAGAGAGTTCTCTCTCTCTCTCTCTCTCTCTCGCTGTATATATATATATATTCAGTGTGATGAAGTTATTTTATTGATATAAAATTCTAACTCTAGTTTCATTTAATTTATTTATATTTAATTTTTAAGAAATATTGTACATGAATACTATATAAATAATACATAATTAATAAAATTAAGAAGTTTTAACTTAATTATAAAATAGTACAAATATAAATGAGATGCAAGTGAAAATAAAAACAACCAAATTCACCCAGAATGAAATTTCATAAAAATTAAAATTGTTTAAGACACAACATTACCTTAAACACAATCATAAAGTAGCCTGTTAAACTCATATTCATTTAACACAATCATTAAATTATTTATTTTAAGAACAATAGCAGAAGGCATATAATTATAACAGTTGAATAATATGGTCTAGAAGAAAGATTAATATTGTATAATGCATAAATACATTACATAATTTATATGATATACTAGGATGTATAAACCGTGGACTTCAATGAACTCTTATATTGAATTAGATATTAATGTGTGAATCTAGAAATAATCACGTCTCCTATGTTAAAAAGCATACTGATGGCTCAGTAAGACAGTAAATGGTGACGATTGGAATTCGGGAACATAGCAAAGTCATGAGTGGGAAGAAAAAGGGCACGTGTGGTTTGTAATCAAATTACGAGAAAAAGAAAAATAAATAAAAATAAAACTTAAATATTGTAAATTGTGAAAAAGTTTTTTTCTTTTTTTTTTTTTTGAGTATGTATGTGTTGCAATGAAAATGTTAAAATTTTTTTTATAATTGTTTTTTCAAGTAATTAAATTCTCAATCTTATAAATTAAGTTAACACCAAACTAATATATATATATATATTTCTCCATTAGAAATTGACAGATCATGTACTGTATATATAGTAGTTGTTATTATTATTTTTAAAAGAAAAAGTAATGATCAATGAATTTAGAGGAATGACGGAGAGGCCAACGTGGTTATCTTCCTTTTGGAACGTTCGTTAGGACTTCTTTCGTGGTTGCGTCATCCACCGAGTCATCACAGGCAGCCATGTGTTCTGCAATTGCTGGCTCTCACAGCGTCACCTACCTCTCTTCTGCGAGTCTATTAATAGAGCTTTCTTCCATTCACTTGTAAATTACAGCACTAGCTAAATTCCTCGTGTGGAGGACTCTGTTCATCATCCTTCTCATCAAAAAAGGCGTAGCTTAATCTGCCACCTTTTTCTTTCCTTCTAAATTTTCTCACTTCTTAGAGAGTACTGCACTCATCGAGATAATGGAGGTTGAAGGCAACAACTCCAAGGCCGGCTTTTCTTCTTCTTCTTCTTCTTCTTCTACTACTACTTCTAGCCCCCCTTCACGATTCCTCTTATGCTTCCCAACATGTTTTCATTTCTCATCTTCTTCATCCGATGAAGTTAAGCCTGACAAGATATGTGAAACGTCGGCCGAAAGAAAACCAGGAGGATGGAAGGCTATGCCTTACGTTTTAGGTAAATTATTATTTCTTCTATTATTAATTAAACAATAATGGCGTCCTTTTGGATCATCACAATTTCATTTCAGTTAGTTCCGAAACATTTCTTAAAATGTTATTGCAATAGTAAAATTATAAAAGTTAATAGAAGGCCATCTGATATTGGGACCGCTTTTTTATGATTGGAGTATGATACCTTTTGATAAAATGCCAAAAAGTGTGTTTTTCCTCCACAAATAATGGTGGTTGCCCCAACGCGTTAATTACGTGCCCCTATTTGCCTAATAGCAAGAACCAAATAGTTACAAAAGTTGCTATCCTTTTTTAATATTTTTTTATACTTACCCATCCATCCAATTTTAACGTAGCAATATTTCCACAGTAAAGTATTGCAAGAGATAGAAAAGTACCCTTTTAAACTAAACCAGTATTTAAAAAAAAAAAAAAAAAAGAAAAACAATTCTTCTTCCCTTGGCCTAGCTGACGAATCCGTAACTCCAAGTTCTCCTTCCATAAAACTTCAGTTGTTCGTTTTTTTTTTCGTACCAAACTGAGTTAAATAAATCGGTGGGGTAGAATCAAACATCTTATTTTAATTTTTTATTATGTTCAAAAATAATTTATTACATGAACTATCTTCAATGATTTTGTAGTTATATCATACGTGAGTAAATTTCAATATACAAACAATCATATTTGAGCATAATGCAGATGGCCTAGTTTTTATATTCATTCTACAAATTTAATATTGAATAGCTATGAAAATAACATAACTGTTCAATATTGTTTTAGATATATTAAGTACACTAAATTTGTAGTATTTCTCTTTTTTGACTTAGTTTTTCTATAATTCTATGTTTAGTTTGTGTATTTGGTATCTGCTAATGAATTGATGATAAAATAATAATAATAACAATAATGAAGGGAATGAGACATTCGAGAGATTTGCAACTTTCGGGCTACTAGCGAATTTTATGGTGTATCTGATGAATGTGTTTCATTTGGACCAAGTGTCGGCAACTAGTGTGATAAACATATGGTCTGGTGTCACCGGCTTTGCTCCTTTGCTTGGTGCTTTCATTTCCGATGCTTGGTTAGGAAGGTTCAAGACTCTTGCTTTTGCTTCCATAGCCTCATTTCTGGTAAGTAAAATCTTAATTACGTGAATAGCTCACTCCAATCCTTATCTTACAAAACATAAGAACTATTTCTAAAAACTGATTCGTCAACATATATTTCAATGAACATCTTTATGTCAATACATAATATAGCTAGCATCATCTTTTTTTTTTTTGTAATTTTAATTTATGGGACCTAATTTTTTGTTTTGTTTTGCGTCATTGACTAATTTGTGTACATCTCTCGAGGGATAAAAATCTCAATTGATTTTCATATCATTTTGAAACTAATTAATATAATTTGTCTTAATTAAGGTCAATAAGTCATCTTAGCTTATCTAATACAAGTAAGTAAGAAGTTATTATGTATATAACATTCATATTGTTCAAATTATTTATAAATTGCTTGATTAGTTATTTTTTTTAATAAGGATGAGACTTAAAAATGTTTCTTTTTCTTTTTTTTTGAAAACCAATAAAATTTATAAATCATTTTGGGTTGTTTAATTATTATCTTTTTCTTTTTTCATATAACAGGGGATGATTGGTCTGACATTAACGGCTGTAATTCCAGCTCTCCATCCACCATCTTGTGCCAAGATTGAGCAAGCCAAGGGTCACTGCATCGGACCCACATCAGCGCAAATTGCCTTCTTGGTTATGAGCTTGGGTTGGATTTCTATAGGTTCTGGTGGGATTAGGCCATGTAGCATACCCTTTGGTGTGGACCAATTTGACAACACAACCGAGCAAGGAAGAAAAGACATTAACAGTTTCTTCAATTGGTACTACGTAACTTTCACTCTAGTTATTATGATCGCTATCACCGTTGTGGTTTACATCCAAGAGTCAGTGGGCTGGGGAATCGGGTTTGGCATTCCCACCGGTCTCATGCTGTGTTCCATCATCTTGTTCTTCCTCGGCACTAAAATTTATGTCTACGTTCTGCCTGAAGGTAGCGTGTTCTCAGGTATTGCTCAGGTGTTGGTTGCTGCTTATAAGAAGCATAAAATCAAGCTTGATGATCAAAGCGTCTTTTATGACCCACCATTGAAAGGTTCTAGCATTGCCTTCAAGATTCCTGTGACATCCCAATTTAGGTACATCACTTTTATACATACTAAATTGCCTCCGATCATATATATCAACTAATGCTTATCTAATTATTTAGTTTTCCTTTTTTTTTTCTTTGAGTATATATATTATAACATGATATATTAGTTTTAAATGAGTCTTTACTGATCTCTTATTTAATTATATCTCAGCCTAAGGAGTGAGATTTTATTCTTAATGAGGATAGGATAAGATTGGACGTATATATAAACTTACTAGAAATATACCCAACAATTGTTCCCCTTTTTTGTTTTTTTTTTTAAATAAGCTTTATAATCTGAGCCATATCTTTGACTTGCTATCATGATTCGACCTATTGATACATTCAAATCGGAGTAGTTAGGAGCTGGTTAATTTGTTCCCCAATCACCCCCTCCCGTTTTGTAATATAAAATTGTTCAATTTGATTAAAATAAGTTGATTTAATATTCATCCATGAAAAGATGAATGATTGATTACTATGTAATATTCTCCTAATTAACTCCCTATGACATTGAACTCGATTAATTATTTTATTTAATTTCTTTTGATATAGACATATATAATGTCACGAGTCAATGAAAATGTGGACGTTGGCGTATTTCTAAACTTCCTATAATTAATTAAGTAATAGAAATTATAAAACAGAACAAATAATTAATCAAGGTGAAAGTTTTTGCAGTAATATCTTGGGCATCCATCAATTACTTTCGGAAAAAAGTGAGAGTTGCCATGTCCCATGTTTTTCTTTTGTTCTATGTTTGTCTTCTCAACTGCCCTCTTTAATTTAATATTGAACCGCATGTGCGCACAAAGCATTAATCAATCATTTTCTTCTATGTATACGCTTGTAGACCATACAAGTGTCTAATAAATTATTAGTTTGCTTTGCATTATAATATCTTAGCCATCTGCAAGTCTTTGTATCTAACGACCCTTGTTGTCATGTCCTATAAGCACTCAGTTTGTGCTCTTATCTTCAAACAAGGTGTCCGTTTTTCATGTTTAGATTATGCACCTAAGTGCCTTAATGCCTGTATGACCTTTATGGGTCGATGATTCCTGTAGCTGTGGTACATATGTATTGTATAAAATGGTTCATGATTTTATATATATCCATCTTCTCATCACAAATATTTAAGTATGTACAGTACTTAATTAGCACCATTTCAAGTACTTTGAGTGATTATTATTAAGACTTAATGTCTGCTTCTTTTCCCTTTAATTATATTATTAGAGCCCTAGACAAAGCAGCTGTTATCATGGATGGAGAAGTAAACGAAGAAGACGGTTCGAGACTGAAAAAATGGAGACTCACCTCTGTCCAACAGGTAGAAGAGGTTAAATGCCTTATAAGAGTGATGCCAATTTGGGCCTCTGGCATCCTTTGCTTTGTTACCATGTCACAGCAAGGAACTTTCACAGTTTCACAAGCTTTGAAAATGGATAGACATCTAGGACGCAAGTTTCAGATCCCAGCCGGCTCCCTTGGCATTTTCTCCATGATGGCAATTGGCATTTGGATTCCTGTTTATGATCGAATCGTGGTCCCTAAGCTTCGAAAAATCACAAAACAAGAAGAAGGAATCACACTTCTTCAGAGAATGGGGATCGGGCTTGTATTCTCAATCTTTTCAATGATAATTTCTGGTTTAATTGAGGAGAAAAGAAGGGCCTCTGCAATTTTGCATGGAAGAGAAGATGGGATTGCACCAATGTCAGTATTGTGGCTTGCACCACAGCTTTTCTTCATGGGACTCGCTGAGGGATTTAGCTTTATTGGGCAAATTGAATTTTACTACAAGCAATTTCCTGACCACATGAAAAGTGTGGCTAACGCGTTGCCTTCTTGCACTTGGGCTGGAGCAAATTACGTGAGCGCTTTGATTGTGGCAATTGTGCATAACTATACTGGTAGACATGGGAAGCCAGATTGGTTGGATAACAATATTAATATTGGGAGAGTTGATTACTACTATTACCTGATAGCAGTACTAGGAACCTTGAACTTGTTATATTTTCTGGTATGTTCAAATCGTTACCATTACAAAAGAACTCAACTGCCAGTTGAAGATGATGATGTCAAGGCTGCTGATAGTGAAATAAATACAATTAAAAATGTAGACTAGACTATATATTTATATGTATATGCAGTTTTAAATAAGCTTAGTTGAGTTGTTATTTACCATGTAAGCTGATATATCTTACAAATGAAGATTATGAATGATGATTGTTTAATGGCTGTCCTACACCGTGCAGCACTATTCTGGCGAGCAATCTTTATGACTGAGCACCAGGGAGGAGCATTCCTTCCATACTTAAAAACAGTAGCTATTTCTCGTCTCCCATTTCATGAAGATCATGATGGACAATAGAGTTTGATTGTTCAGTGCCTAAGTACGTTAGTATATATTGCTGGAATATAGTGCATCTACTAACCATTTAAATGATACACTGAGAATTACGTGGTATCACAGTCTTAGTATATAGATATTTAAGTAATGTAAAATTGACTATATATTGTAGTTGTATTATTTTATAAACAATGTAAAATTTACTACTATTAAATAAATAAATAGCTATGAAAGTTATACTTACTTCAAAAATGCAATCATTTTTTTCTTATATTGAAATGATTAATTGTCATAAATGTTTTAGAGAGATGAAAAACATTATAACAAAGAACACTTTTAACTATAAAAATTTTCATTGTTAAATATATTATAGTTAATTTTATAGTAAAATTTTAGTTTTTAGCTATGAAATATAATTATCTACAAAAATAATTTTTATCACAAACATGTAGATTTGAAAACGATTTTTAAAGTCATTGCTAAACAATGTTGCCTGACTTTTTATTTTTGTAGTTAATTGCTATCTTTGTCTATAAATTATTTTTATTGCTAAGAACATAAATTAACTATAAAATGAGCTTTGTAGTTATTACAGTTGTCAATGAAATTCTTTATCTCTAAAATATAAATTTAACTATGAAATGAAGTTTATAAATAAAAACTCACATTTGTCTACAAATTTTTTATCGCTAAATTGTATATCTAACTATGAAATTTTTAGTTTTATAGTAAAATATTATATTTGTCTTTTGAATTATTTTTATAGCTAAAATATATATTTAGCTATAAAATTTACTTTATAGTAAATATTATTTAACAAGAATCACATAATATTGTGGAAAGTTTTGTCTTTTTTCTGTTAGTTGAAAATATTAAATCAATAATTAAAAGAAAAAATAAATATTCATTAATAATTAAGAAAGTGCTTACAAATTATTTTTTTTTGTAAGATCATATTAAAAACATAAAACTTATATCAATAAGATCTATAGGAGATAATGAAGTTGAAGGCCTTCTAATATGTTCGCCACCATCTATACAAAAAATAAATTCATATAATTCCATCAATTGTTTATTTCTTTTCAAGTCAAGTTTATCTACATTTAAATTGAGTAGTTTGAATCATTTTTTTGGTCTTTGTCTCCATTGTAGTACCAATCACAATCACCCCATTTCAACATCCTACAAATCCAAAAATATCATATGAAAAAATAAACTAGAAAAGCCAAAAAAAAGTAAGCATAAAAAAGTCAAGAAAGGAAGGTCAATCACATCATACAATAATCTAGATAAAAAGTGTTGTAAATAGAGTTACAAAGATTATTATATGCTGAATTTTCATCATGCAAAAAAGAAACAGCTCTTCACATGAATTAGAACCATTTTCAACATAAAAATACAAAAAAGATAGAAACCTAAATGAAGATTCTCCTCTTATAGGAAACAAATGCTGGTTTTGGGAAAGAATCAAGTAAGAATCAACAATAATTTTTTTTATTATTTAAAAACAAAAGCAAAAAAATAAAAAAAGAAAAAAGAAATAGTTAAGTGTCACTCATAATGATGACTTGAAATAAAAAGACAATGAAAATTTTGAAATAATCAGCTATAACATAATTATTTATTGTTAAGATAAATTTTAATTTAAAGAATTGATATTTTATTAGATGATATTTTTTATTGTTACTATTCAGAGATAAAAAAATTCATAGTAAAATTATGCATTTATAAATAAAAATTTTTTCATCATAATTTTATTATTATTTTTTAAAAATTTCATTGCTATAATTTTCATAAGATATATGTTCATTGCTATAAATAAAAAAATTTTCTTATTAAAATCCTTAAGTTATATTATTATTGCTTTTTAAAAAGTAACAATTCTATTTTATTTAGATTCACTAAAATTAATTTTTTTAATTTCATTTATCATTTATTTATTAGCTTAATGTAAATGTTTCATTTTTACTCTAAAAAATTAATTCAAGTTTAAATAAGCTATCAAATTTTTTAAGAAAAAAATTGTAAGGTAATAATTTCAAAATAATATTACTAATTTTGTTTAAAAATGTAATTAGTTACTTTTTAAAAAACACATAGTTATATATTATAAATCTTAAACCTTTGGTTTTTTAAAGAATTAATATGTCTATGTATTCTATACAATTAATAATTTTCATGATAGTAAATTAAAAAAAATTATTATTTTTTACAACTAATAATCAATAATATAGTTTTTTAATTTTAAAACGTTTTGCAGTTATTTGAAATTCTCTTCACCAACAATTTAATCTTCTTCTTGTTTTTGTCTTTTTCTTCTTCATCCTCCTCTTGTTCTTCTTTGCCTTCTTATTCTTCTGCTTGTTCTTGTATTTTATATTTTTTTTAATAACTTTTTATTCTTTCAGATTCTGGCCTTTTACATTCTATTAGCAAGTTTCCTCAACGACAACTTGGGAGGCTTTAGCTTGTTCTTGTTCTCGAGCTATTCTAATTATGAGAATGGATTGAAGAGAGCGAGAAAGTTGGAGAGAGTAAATGTATGAAGAGGGAAATGTAGAACGTTCATATTTGGTTTTTGAAATGCAAAATGCAATCAATTATTAATAACTAAAAAAATAGAAAAAAATGATGATGAACCCTCTTTTGATTTGCATCTCAAATCCTCTTTTGATTTCTTTCTTTCTTCTATTAGGTGAGTATTGCTGTGAACGAGGGCAAAGAGCAAAATAAAATGACAAATGAGACAAAAAATTTCTTTTAAAATTTTTTTCCTCTCTCAGCCTCAATTTTATATAAATTTTTAATGCATAGCCCGTGCCATTAAGCTAAAAAGGTCAAACTAACTGCTACAAAATTTTAATTTCATAGCTGAATACATGGTTTAGCTATGAAATGAGTTTTATACCTATAACATAGTTGCTATAAATTTATATTTTTGTTACTAAATATTAATTTTAGCTACAAAATTTAAATTTCTTGGCTAATTGCATATTTAGCAATGAAACAAATTTTGTAGCTAAAACCTAATTGCTATGAATTTAAATTTTTGTAGCTAAATATATATTTTACTTACAAAATTAGACTTGTATCTAAAATTGTGGAACCATTAACTTCAAAATTTAATTTTATAGCCAAACGTAAATTTTAGCTATTAAATAACTATGATAGCTAAAAATTTTGTAGCTAAATGATTCTTTTGGACCTTTGGTGTAGTGAAGGAATAGCATCTGATTTTTTTTTTTTCAATAGAAGAATTCATTTTAAAAGTGAAAAACTAATTAAGAAATAGCATCTAGTTTTTTCAATAAAAGAATTCATTTTGAAAGTGAAAAACTAATTAGGAAATAACTTTTTGTTGTTAATGTTTCTAAAAAATATTAATTATAGTACTTTCTATATATATATATATATATATATTTGTTAAATCTAAAACAACTTTCTTTTTCAATTTAGTGAATCAAACAATTTATTTATTTTTCTAAAGCTAAAATGACAAAATAAATAAATAAATAAACAAACGGGCCTAAATTTATGTTAATGATCAAAAGGTCAAAGGAAGGGGCTACCAAATTGTCACAATAAGATGAAGTTCTTCCATGAGATTGGACTAGGACAAAGAGATTATCAAATCAAAGAAATTGTGTATCTACAAACTTAACATCTCGTTCAACCAAGAAAAAATTGCTGACAAACTTCATTCCGTTTTCATCGCTTTTTATTTCGTCTAGGACACCTACGTTGTAACTTTACTTGTCATGATCTGAAGACTTCCAACCATTTATTAGTTGCATTCGCTGGCTTCTGCTTAGTTAACTTTTTATAATTTCGGACGATAGCTTCATTAATGATTCTCGAATAGGATTGAAAGCATAGCTACAAAAACGTCCCATGCGGAAAATGAATAGGTGGACGTCACCTTCCTCTGAACATAGTAGTCATGTGATCCAAGGAACTTACAAGAGATAAAGTCAATGTGAACACTTTTATGTTGTCCGTAGAAATAATTGAAATTCCTCTTAAGTTAATTTGGTGTATAATGAACGATGGATTTTTTTTTTTTCCTTTCATGATTTGATATTATAACAACCTGTATTTTTTTTAGATATTAAGTTGACGGGTTCGATATATATTTTTATATTTAAATTAATAAATTTTAAATAAAAATACATAATTTTATGAGAATTATATAAATTAATATATATATTAAATAAAAATATGTGATTTTACAGTAATTATATTAATTAATGAGTGTATTAAATAAATAAATAAATAATGACAATAATAATAATACAAATACATTAATTGATGAATTGCTTAAGAAAAAAATGATGAATGGAAAGAATTAATCACTATATATGTGTGTGTGTATTGATGTAGGTATATATATACTAATTAAAGGAGGAGTTAGTTAGAAAAAAAAACAAAATAAAAATAAGAGGATAAGATAAGATGAGATAAAGTGGAAGGATAAGAAAAAAATTGAGATTATCTTGGCATTAATCACATGAGACCCACCACAAATCTATCCCTTTATATGTGTATGAGTTACTCATCTCATTCTTCACACCAAAGCCATCTGGGAAAGAGAGAAAAACGAGAGGAAAAAGTAAAGAAAAAAGAAAAAAAGGAAGAAAAGAAAAGAAAAGAGGAAAAGAAAAGCTACCCATTTCCGATGATTTGATGTTTTGAATAAATTATTTTTTTTACTTCTTTTCAATTCAGAATTATTATGAAATTTATAAATTACAATTTTTTAGTGTAGTTTTCAATAAAAGTGATAGTTTAGTGTGTGACCCAAAACTAGAATGTGTTTTTATTAAGAGTAAAACTACCTAATACATGTATCACTGTGTTTAGATCAACAAGTAGAACATAAATATATAGTTTATTAGTACCCATTTAGGCCCTAAAAATTTATGTGACAATCGAAAATCGACACATAGTGGGTCTACCTATTAACATTGAAATTTTAGTTGGTGGGTACTAAAATGTTCAGAATAAAATTCTAAACTCAATGACATTAAAATTATAATTTTTAGAAGTCAGTTGATATATTAAATTTGCATTAATGCAATTTGAGGATTAATGAATAAAAATGTATATAAAGTTATAAAATACTTGTTTGAAAAAATGCGTAACATAAGAAATAATTAAAATTTTTTTATTTTCTTATTTATAAAAATATTGGTTACTGTATACCGAAAGTAGGACACGTGTTGACCTGATATTTTAGATCAGTATTAAGGACTTAATTATACTAATTGACCTTGTTAACCACGTTGACCGGTAGATCAGACAGGTCAGCGAGTGTCAGGTTCAGTTAAAGTTGATTATATTGACTAAAATTGACTAAATCCATAAATGGACCATAATTTACTGAGTCAATTCATTAATTGACCAACGACTATAAAGTTAGATTTGAGCCAAATTTTATGTAGATATTAAGGAAACTCTGTCGATTATTTAGGATCAAACATTAGGAGACGCGACCGGTCACGAAAGGAGCGCCAGGAGCTAAGCATCCTTGTGAGTAATGTTTTCTAATTTATTACCTAACTTATTATCGTGTTCATAAATGAAATGTTATTACATATTACAATACATTTAAAATCTTAAAATGAGGATTTAAATAACTGCGCAATGAATCTCGAGGTCTGTGTGCGGGTTAGGTTATTGGATCTGGTAGAGCATTGAGGACTAGAAGCCATCATACTTGGGGGTACGTTCTTTGCATGTCTATCAATTGGCTCTCCTATTAAGGATTTGAGACCGCTATAGATGAGGTATGAGCTGGTCGATCCCTATGATATGATATGAGAATATGCCTAGCTATCAGGTACACCTACTCGAGGGGATTTATTATTGCCTTATAGGCTATTGAGAGCTTCGACAAGCGTTTTCAGCATTAAAATCGTTTTTAAAATGGAAGGTGCACCACTGCATTGTGGATTTAGCATTCGTTAACTATTACATTTATTCGCATCATTGTTATTGTGTATGTATATGTGACATTATTTTATAAAATTTTCATTCTTAGTTATAGATTAGATTACATTATTCACTGAGCTATTGTGGACAAATTGGCTCACTACTATAACATTTCAAGTTCTTTTACTGCGGACAAAGACAAGAAAGTGGCTATCACATAGTACACATTTTTTTTTATTTTGGTAGGTTTCTTCATATGATTTACTATAATGACTCGTATTTTTAGACATTGAGTCGATGAGTTTGACATATATTTTCATGTTTGAATTAATGAATTATAAATGAAAATATATGATTTTATGATTATGTTAATTAAAAAATTAAAATAAATAAATAATGATAGATGAAAAGAATTAATCATCATATATATCTATTCTCTATATTAAAAGAGACATCTTGTAAGTTACTATTGATTTTTTTAATGGCCCAATTCTTCAGACAAGTTTACCCTTCCATTTTTCATTTCTTTCCCAAACTTTCCATCTTGTTCTTTGCCCTAAATTTTTTCTACACCTAGTGTAGCTTTCTCAAAGCTTTAGACTTCTTAGCCGCACTTTTCTTCATTTGTTCTTAATCCTTTTTCTCACCAAAACCAGAGCTTCCTTCCTCGACTTGCATCTCCATCTTCTCACTCTCTATCTTGCGTTACTTCTCTTCTTTGTAGCGCAATCATTTACCTTAGCTGAATGTGTTGTTCGCTATTTATTTTCCACATAGGAAGGTCGCGGGCTTCAGCTTGAATTTGCATTTTTCCTTCTGTTCGCCTCTTACGTGTTATAGAAATGTATATGCCCTTCTCTTGCTCTTTATATATTGATTCATTATGATTAGCATTCATTTCACCATTCTAGTATTGTAAAATTGATGTCGGAATATATTTAGGGGATTTCTAATAAGTGCTTTCTCTTTCTCTTCATCTATTGCTTGATGATTAAAGAAATTAGATGTTTTCTTCTTTAAGTTTTGATTTAGTGTTAATTTTATTGTTTGATAGTGTAAAATTGATGTTGAGATAGATTTGGGGTTTAAATATTATTGGATTTTAAATTATTAAGCAAAGAATAATTTTACTGATTTTTTATTAAGCTCATTCTACCTTTCCCTCAACCTCACCCATAAACAAAAGCAAGGCATCCTCACACCATCAATTCCACACCTCCTTGGCAATGTATCAGACACTACCAAGTCGCCAACGTACATGTTTTATAGGATTAAAATCTTGAGTAAGCAAATGGCATTAGTACAATGTCAAATAGAATAAGGAAAACATTTTCTTAGCAAGTCCCCTGTCTTCAAATTCCCATGGGAGGCTACCCATCCCAAGAATTTAATCTTGGATGTATGTAACAACCCGTAATTTTTATGACATATAAATTAATTTAAATAAAGGTAAATGTGTATAACTACACGTATTTGTATGGACCACTCATGTACATACGTGTTAATTATATACATGTATTACTAATACAAGTTACGCGTATAAATTAGTTAAACTATATTATGTATAAAATGTAATTTATACAGAGGTTTAGAAAAAGAAATAAATTAATTTTTAAAAATACTAAATAAATATAAAAATGTTCGAAAACAAGATTTAAATGTTTATTACAATATTTATTAAAGAAATAAAATAAATCACGTTGGCTAAGTTGGAAAAAAATCGAAAAACAAAAAGGATACTTATGGGGGCCTTTTTGAACTGATTTCGGAAAAATAGAATGAACTGGGACAAAAATATTAAAAATAAATAAAATATAAATATATATATGATCTGGGGTAAAAGCGAAAATAGTTTCTATAAGGTAGGTATTTATGGAATTAATTTATATAAGGTAGGTATTTATGGAATTAAAAAAAAGGTAAAATTGGGAATAAGTTCTATAAGGTTAGCGCGCAAGGAATTAGTTTCTAAACTAGGGTAAACGTGGGATTATTTTCGGTTATATATATAACAAATCACGGCTTTTGTATTTAAATCACGGCTATTGTATTTAAATCACGGCTTTTGTATTTTAGAAACGCAAAACGTCGAGAACAGAGGGAAAAGAAAACTGAAAGGAGAAAATCTGATTTTTCCCCGGATTCGTTGCGCAGGTAAGCTTTTTCTCCAAATTTCAGTTACAAAAATGCTATATAAGCTGAATACTACAATCCCATCGGTGTAATTTTTAGTAAAATTGGTGTTTTATACCGTACCCAAAAATTGGATATTTTTCTACCGTGAGTAAAACTCAGTAAAAGTCATACCAAAACACTCCTGGTGATGAATAGATCCTACATATGTGGTTAGATTGTGTTAGTTTGTCCTTTCGATTTCAAAATAAATACCCAAAGTTTTATAACCTCTTGATAGGCTTTTGATAGTGTTAAACCCCAATGAAAGCTTGATTTGAAGCTATAGAAATGTAGAGAACGAAAATACGTAC
>JAJIYU010009872.1:0-16727 GCA_030144865.1 Tinospora cordifolia | reverse complement strand
CCCAACAAACCCGCCCGCAAGCCGAGCTTGCCAAGACATTGTTAAGCCTCAACATACAACACCACATCACACACTTTCAGAGTAATCATAAGGAATGCAGAAGAAATTTAATACACGAACACCAATAAGAACTTGATAATTCTAGAACGGGTCATTATAACATGTGTAGCAATGAGAGTGACTATCCATTATATACAGGCTTTCCTCACCCCTGTACTTAGGTCCTAACCCTCAAAAAACAACAACAGAAAGGGAACGCAGCTCTATGCGATGACCACTCCCTTGCCCTTATTCGCTGCTGAAGAACCTAAAAAGTTAGAGTAATGAGCCTAACTGTCCATGGCGGCTCAGTGTGTAATGCAGTCTAATTCAAACTTAAAACAAGTATTCCACAATTAAAAACATGTGTCATGAATGCATGAACAATAGCATTATGCAAGTAAATGCAACAGTAAATACCATTTAAATCCATAATGCAATCATGCACCTTCATTCAAAAATAGTTAAATAATGAAAAACATTCGCTGAGGCTCGCAAGCTCTCCGAAGCGATTAAAAATCACTCGAGCAGGTTGCAGACAGTTAGGCGCATCGTGTCGACTTCGATTTGGTCTTATTGTCGTTGCCATCATCGTAACGACCAACCAGGGCTTATTGTCGTTGCCTTATAGTGACGGCCCGATTAGGTCTTGTTGTTGTTGCCATCATCGTAGGCCCACAGAACCCCCTGACGGGCACTCTGTGCTAGGTGGTCACCTCTCAGGGTCGTGTGAGAGACTGACACAACTCACCCTAACCCTATATTCTCGGACCTCGAGACTCAGTGCACTTTTCATTTAAAATCCATTTAAAAGAATGTAGATTCATCACAATATGTAATCTCATTTTCACAATGCACAGAATAACAAGCTCTAAGAAATGAGTTAGAAAACACTCTCACAAGGATGCTCTGCTACCGGCGCTCCTCTCGCGACCGGTCGAGTCTCGCTAGCACTAGGTCCTGCGAAATCAACTCAACTTCTTAAAATTAATATGGGACTTGACTCACTCTAATTCTATATCATTGGTTAATCAATTGCTTGACCTAGTCAAGAATAGCCCCCTATGTTCGTTCACTTTGCCTTAGTCACTAAGTCCATTTGATTGACCTCGATCAATTTTGGTCAACCCTAGTCAACTCATCGTTTGCTGACCTAGCTAGTCAATAGAGTCACACAGGGTCAATTTTGGTCTTCATGGAGTCAATTGGGCCAAAAGGGGTCAATCATTCCAAATTCTCATTACTTAGGCACAGACCTTAGCCTATGACCCTATCTGCGCAACCATTTTTCCAATTTTTCTACGGGCAATCTGTTCATCGGATTTGGGCCAAACGTTGCAGAACTGTTCTAGACTTCCTAAAGTTTATCCAAAATTTTAAATTATAATTTTTGGACCTCATTTACTAAGGTTTCTAAGCATGATAACAGAAACTGCACAGATTCCGTATCCCCTGTGACAGGCAGTGACTGTTTGCCTTGGTTGACCTAGTTACACATATCAGACTGTCCTGAAATTTTGTAGGAAACTTGTAGACATATCTAGCAATCTCACCACCAAATTTCAGCTCAATCTATTATGGTTTGTTCAATCAATTTCATCTCAGAGATTTTGGCCAGATTGTAGGAAATTTCTGGGTTCAAGAATTCTACTATCTTCTAGTGTTCTTTTCCCTCATTCAATCACCATCCTATGGGTTGTTTCTTGTGTCCACCTATAGTTTACAGGTCATAACACATCCACTAATCACAACCACTTTAAATCAGTAGCATGCAACATCAAAAACATGTCTATCATTCCATCAATATTCTGTTATATTCTAAAGAACACAAGGAATTTGCTCTAGCACCCTACAATCATGGCATATTTGCATGTATTAACAAGACACATCCATAAGAGTTCAAGGTCAAGTCTTTATACCTTCTTGGAACCTTTATTATGGAGTCTACAATGCCTCTGGTTCCAGCCTGAAAGGGTGCCTTTAGGTGTCCCGAATATAGCTCTTCCTCCGGTCTCAAACTCTTTATGTCGGCACTGTTGCAATAGTATGTCTAACAGTTAGCGACAGTGACTTATAAGCACATTGAACGTTCCAATTTCTGGTTTCTACCCCTTTAACACTTGAATACTTATAATAAGGAGTAGAATGATGGATTTTTACCTTAGGGACGTGCCTAGAGTGGTTCAAGAGTGAACTTTCCCAAGGTTGCTCCAACTGTCTCTATTACACAGTTGTGACAATGAGTAAGTAACCAACTTCAAAGGTCCTAAAATCATGCATAAAGCCCTATTTCTCATTCTCTAACTCTTGGAGATTAAAGTACATACGAAAATAAGGGGAGTAAACCATTTTACCTTCAGAAAGGAACTAGAAATGGTCAAGGTCCAAGGCTCCAAATATGGTTCCAGCACACACTTTCTAGTTTTTCTGGGTTTAAGCAGTGTGGACAACCCTCTTCTTGATGATTTCTGCTTCAGACAGCTCCAAGACTGGGCAAACTGCTTGTGGGACTTTGTAGGTGGTGGTACAAGCTTCAAATTAAGCTATAGTTTGTAGGATGTGGTTGAGAATTGAGGGAGTTCTCAGTTGGGAAAGTTTGCTACAGAATCTGGAAATTCTAGAGTTGAGCTCAAAGAATGTCTTTTTGTTACATGGGGATGCTTGCTTAGCAAAGGTGTGGGTGACATGTGGTTTCTAGGTGGCACTTAACATCACATGCTAGATGCACAGTTGGCAGCCTTCATTGGCTAAATTGGAGGTCATGAAGTGATGGCAAAACCATGGGTTATAAACTATGACCTCCCATGGTTTTTGCTGGAAAATCTACTGAAAATTCATCAAAAATCGGCCAAAAAACCCCCAAAAACGCACAAAAAGACAAGGAAATTCAGGGGGGCTGAACCTTCTTGGGCGCGTGGGCCGGCCAGCCCAATTGGGCCGACCCACGCACCTAGCCAAGGCGTTCGGCCCGTTGGGACCTGGGTTGGCTCAGGCCCAGCGCCTGGGTCAGCTCAAGTCCCATCCATTTATATTTTTTTTTTGTTTTATTTTTTCATACACATATATATACTTATATACGCGTATTTTATACCAAAATTTCACATTTTTTTCTAATTTATTAAAAATTGTCTAATTCATCATTTTCCATCAAAATGTCAATATTATACCCCATTTCATCATTAAATTAATTATTTTATCCAAAAATTGTATAATTTCCCCAAAAATCATATTTTTCTTCCAAAAATTTTATTTATCATTCTAAAAATCCGATAATTGCTCCAAAAATTCATAAATTAATCCTATAAATTATTTTCCTCAAGAAAACACATTTTCCTAATATTTTCGTATGTTTTCTCCTTAAAATTGTATTTTCTTGAATTATCTCCATTTTTCTAATAATTAATCCAAAGTTAGGAAAAATTGGAAAAAATTTTGTATTTTCTCATTAAAGTTCTAGAAAATACATGGAGTACATAAATATCGGATCCGTCAATCCGATGTCAAAAATGTGGGTTGTCACAAGCATGATCACTATTTTGAATGCATGTATGTTTGGTTTAATTGTGCATGATGAACTTAAATGTTTTATCTAATTTGATTTTCTGCATGATTATTTAAATGCATCTAAATGTCATTGATAAAGATTACTCACTAGGCATGTTGTAGCTCACTTATTACTTTTAACATTTTAGGAACAGATAAAAAATGGAAGAAACTAGCACAAGAAGGATAGTCAACTCTTCAGTCACTGCTGGGTGCGTAGGTTTAAATATTTTGTGTGGATTTTATTTTTGTATAAATATAAGTATCACTGTATATGTAATATCATTAGAGGGATTTGGATTTGTTTATACTAGTTAAGAGTGAAACCTTGTAAATAATGAACTATGGGTTATGATTGATGAAAACATGTGGTTTACTATTATCTGGTGTGAGTTGATGAATTGATAATGTGTTTATTAGGTGATGGATTTATTTGTGATAAGTCTAAATTTTAGGGGAGACTCTGTCAAAATTTTTATATGGATACTAAGTAGTAGTGAGTGTAAGAGGCTGACATAGTGTTATATACGTAGGTGTAGCATATATGGTATTATGTGCCGGTCGTGACGTCACTTTGACAAAGTAGGTTACGACAATGTTGGTATCAGAGCCAAACCTGAGTGTAACAGGCATGCATCTCGAGGAGGAGTGGATGAATAATCCCACATCGGCTGGACCTCAGGGGGATGCCTAGTTCATAACTGCGCTTGGGTAACAACCTTGTGACGAAGCCTTTTGAGTGTGAGCTAGGCTCACATACCATGAACAAAACCTCCACGCTGGGCGTGTCTAATGGGGGACAATATCGTCACAGTGGGGCCCGGGGTGTTATAAAAGAATAATTTGGAACCCAAATTTAATTTTAAGTGTTTTTATTAGTTCTAATCTAAATAAATTTATTTAAAAGTGAATAATTCATAGAAGCTTGAAAAATTAATTATGAGACTTTTATTTTTAGAATAAAAGTTTAAATTAGTAGGAGTATTCTTTTTTTAAAATATAAACATAAAAGTTTTTTTGAACATAATTTTAATAAACATTGAAGATCTAGAAATAAATAAGAATGATTTTTAGTTCAACTTTAGAAAACCTTATTTTGACACGAATAAAAATAGTTAAAATTAATATTTAAATATTATAATCAATTTAGAAATTATTTAAGCTTAAGAATAGTTTTGAATAAGATTAAATGTGAGTTAGAAACATAGAAAGTTTTATTGATTGTTAAAATTTCAGATTTTACAATTTTAGAGTATCAAATAGCTCGAAGGAAAGCAAGGTAGCCCTGAAGATCTGCAGAATCAGATGGGCATGATTTTCTTGCTCTTACATACTATATGGATTTAAAATTCAAAACATTTATTTGAATAGTTCTAGATTATTAGAATTTTATTATAAAATTAATTGCACTTATTTGGTGTGCTTGAATGATAGTGTGATGAATGATAAATTATTTCAATTTACATATAATTATTTCGCGACATGCTTAAATAGAAAACCATGTATTTAAATTTATTTATTTATTGCATATGAAAATGGGAAAACATGCATTTAGATTTCATTATTTACTTATGCATTTTATCATTTTAACTTGCATGCATAATTTGATTTATTATCTATTCGATTGTGAAATGTTTCGTATGATTGAACTTGTTTGGAAAACTAAAAATAAGATAAATGATTATTAAGAATCCATTTACCAGTGCGATCAACGAACCTGAAGCGAATCGAGGTGGTATCTCCTATATGCCATCGATTGAGATCGATGAGCTACAAGGCGGATCGTAGGTATTTCCAGCCTTGAGCTGCCTGCAATAGCTAGAAGTCTTTGGAAGACGATATGAGCTACAGTAAGTATACTTTCTTAGACTATGATATATTTTGATACTGAGACATGACTAATTTTATATGATACTTGAGACTTTTTATAATTAGACGAGATCACGAGGAATACCGAGAGTCATCTCAACACTCTTTCGGTCTCAGACTTCAACCAAAACCAAATGAATGTTTGAAACATCTAATGTTTGAAAGTACTTATAATGTTTTGAGTTTTGATCTTTATAATGCGTGTGATGTGTATGAATGATCTACTGGGCTTTCGAGCTCACTCCTATTTCATTTTTCAGGAACACATGGGTGTAGTGCATAGTCGTTTATGTCTAAAGACTCTCACTTTTGCTTAGAAACCTCATGGGGGAGGTTATCCGAGATAGGAGGATTTAAAGGTTGTATTTTACTTATTTAATCGTAACAAAATTAGATGTATGCCTTTCATTTGATTTTAGTTTCACTATTTTACATGTATCTTCATTTTGGATTTGAAAAGTATTTCACTATTTTAATGTGATCGTTGAGCAATATTGTATATTTAACATTTACTATTTTAATAGAACTTTTTGAAGTGATTCCGTTGCGTGATTTATGATTTTTTGGTTCTCTGGTGAATATAGTGAAAAATTATTTTGATCTTTTATTTTATGAAAAATGTGTTTCCAGATATTTATTTAGAACTATCTGATTGGAATTTGAAATTGAAGAAAAATACTTCAAAAGAAAAATTTTAAGTAGGATTCCGATTTTCAATGTGCGACGATCCATAACACGTGCCGGGAGGTCCGATTGAGGATCGGGGTGTTACAGAGCATGCTAGGGTATAATTATGTCATAATTGTAATTGATTGATTCCATGCATGTATGATATGATTACTAAAATGTTTTATGTGTTGAATAACCTGTGTTATAATCATGTGCATATTAAACTCATGTCTTCACAATATTTTCTTTTTCTTTTTTTTATTATGTGTATAAAATATGAGACATTGAGTATGTTAAAAACTTGATCTTGTTAAACACTTTAAGATCACTGTAATCAAGAACCGCACACGTACCAGCTCAGTGAATCACAATTGATCACCGTGGGTGTTCTCAAATTATAAAATTGATATTATATTTGAAATGGAACAATGGGTTTGACCCTAGTTTCCAGACATTGGATTATGGGCATGACCCCTTCTTGTCATTAGCACTAGGCGCATGTTGTTTTGATGAGACCACTAAGAATGGTCCTTTCGGTCTGAATGTCAACTGAAAAATAATTGAATTGCTTTAAATACCTAATGTTTGACAAGTGATTGCATATTCTGTGTTTTTGACTTTAATAATGCTTGAGATGTATTATATTTGATCCACAAGACTCTTTGAACTCACCCTACTTATTATTTTTCAGGTACCCAGTAATTGAGCACTGTCGTTGATGAGACGCAGCAGAGTGTAGTTTAGTGGTAAACTATAACACCCCGTAACTTCGTGGTCGTGCCACATTGTGAGCGAACAATAATAAATAAATTATTTACTCACTCGTTCGTGCTCGCGCGAAGGCGCAAGTGATGCAAAAATAAAATATGTTACTTGATCAAAAAAATAATAATGCTAATGATAGTATGATAAAACAAAATACAATATTAGTGCATATGACTTTAGAGTAATGAAATAAAAAGATCATAAATTAAAAAGCAATGAATAATTTATAATAAGGTTTTGAAAAAATGCGTAGAAAAAAATTTTAAATAAATTAAAATGATTAAATGATTGGGTATTGATACTATTATTAATAATGTTATAATAAAGTTTGATAAATTAATTGAGTTGTGAAAAATAAATAAATAAATAAATATAAAACGGGACCGAACCCTGTAGAAGTGAGGAGAAGACTGTAGAGGGCGGTGTTCGGTTGGTTCGCGAGGGAAGCCATTCGGTGGTGGACTGATATATACAACTGTGGAAGAAGCAAAAGAAGCTGGACCGTGCATGTTCTGCTGCTGTCATCATGGACGGCGAAATTGCTGGTGGTTGTTTTGCTCAAGCTGCTGCCATGGAAGAAGAAAAGCAGAGCAAACGGACCCTGCTTTGCATGGTTGCTGCTACTGCTCTTGTGCCTGCTGCATGCTACTATTCTGGGTGCTGCTGCCACTGCCACTGTTGCAGAACGGAGAAGATGAAGGTGAAGCAGAGGTAGCTGCTGCTGCTATGATCGGCGAACAAACAAAAAAAGAGAATGAAGAAGCTGGCTGCTGCAGGTTGCTGCCGTTATAGCTGTCGAACGAGCAGAAATGGGGACGAAAACAGAGCAACGAAGAAGAACAGGAGACGATGCTCTGTTTGGATGGCTGCTGGTGTGGACGGAACAAAGAAAGAAGCAGGGAAGCTCGTCGCTGCTGCTGCATGAACCGAGTGAAGGAGAGGAAGATGTTGGGCAGCTGCTGCAGAAATAAGCACCGGACGAGCAAAGAAGAGCTGAGGAGAAAGTGAAGAACAGAGCAGCAGAAATTGCTGCTGCTGCTCACCGGCTGCCAAATAGAGAAGAAGTTGTTGCCGTTGGGGTAGCTGCCGAACTAAGTGAAGATGGAAGCTAGGACATGTGTTGCTGGCTGTGGAGAGAAACAGAGGAGGAGAACGAAAAAAGAAGCTGAGCTGAACGATTGTGGAGTGAATTGTAACCAGCAAACAGTGGGGGTTGAGGCTCTGTTTCTGCAACCGAAACAGAGCAAATTCTGTGAAGAGGAAACATCCGGCTGCTACTACTCCACCTTGCTGCTACTGTGAACAGGAAGAAGATGTTGCTACTGGTGTCATGGATTGGTTTGAGATTGCCAACCGTGAGGACGGAATTACGTCAACCATGGAACAAGGACAGAGGACCACGCGAATAAAGTTGAATGGTTGGTCTTGATTTTGTTGCTGGACATCAAATTAGTCTGTTTGATTCCATGGAGGGTGACCGTTGAGACAGAGTGCTGAAAATGCTCTTCATTTGTTTGTGGGTGACCGAAGTAACGAGATAAAAAGCTCTAGGATGGTCGTAGCGACAAAGGAGTAGGAAATCACCGAGAATTTAGGTGGGCATAATTTTCTCTCTCACATGTATTATACAGATTTAAAATTTGAGACATTGTTTGAACAGATTATAGGTTATTAATGTTTTGAAAAAAGTTGATTTGAATTGTTGGAATTGGATGCTTTGGTTGAAATTGTTGAATTGCCGAATTATTTACCGCTATGCATGATTTCTATTAAGATTTACCGCTCATGTGATATTTCATTGGTCTATTTCTGATATCATGTTGATTAAATGTTTTGGGCTTGAATGCATGATTGCTTCACAAAATTAAGATTGATGGCTAAATAAGAATTACACACACCGGTACGATAGGCTGCATAGCGTCGTAAATATTCCTGACCCTTAGTGTCGATAACAAATTTCATTGTCTTGGAAATCATAAGGAATAGGCTGCATAGCGTTCCTTACCTTTGACTGTGATATCTTGGGAATAAAAAGGAATAGGCCGCACGACGTTCCTTTCCTTAGATTTTGCTCGACACTTGATTTGTTTTCGGGATTTGGTAACAGGCTGCATAGCGTTACCTTAGTAATTGGTTGCATAACATTACTGTCCCTTAGACTGTGATTCACATGTACAGGCCGCAGGGCATGCATGGGGATAAGTAATAGGCTGCAGAGCGTTACTTATCTTTAGATGTTTATATTCTTGATTTCTTGTTTTTGGCCAAAATGCATACACTTATTTCCATCCTGGATCACAAAGGAATATTGGGAGTCTAACCAACTCTTCCAATTTAGGTTACAACAAACAATTTAATGTTTGAAATGCCTAATGTTTGAAAGTGTTTGTAATGTTTTGGATTGGGTCTATATAATGCATGTGATATGTAGAAATGATCCACTGAGCTTTCGAGCTCACCCATTATATTTTTCAGGTACACTTGGACGTAGGACCTATGGACCACGTCAGAAGACCCGCACTTTGTTTGGACACCTCATGGGGAGTCGTCAGGGATAGATGATTTGGAAGTCTTGCTTTATATATTTTACTAGATTATAGTAACATGTTTTCATTGGTTTAATTTCAATTGTTTCATTTTTCGATGGCTTTTCTTGTGTAACAAATTGGTTTAACTAAATAGTTTGAAAATTATTTCCGCTTCTTTACTTAAGATTTATTTAAAAGACTTACTATGATTTTCTATATTGTACATGATATCTTTATGGACTTGAACTTGAAAATGAAAGAATTATGAATTGTATTTTGAAGGAAAGATATTTTCGACAGAAGAAAATTTTAGTAGCATCTCGATTTTCATCGGACAACAATCCACACGTGATATAATGTCATATAAATAACCAAGATAAAGATATACTCACAGATTATTAACAGCTTAACCCGCTGGACACGTATTTCACTTTCTGCTATAATACCTATTCTTTTCCAAATTTACTGTAAATTCCAGTAATATATAATCCATCATTTCATACATAATATATTTTCATTTGCATTAATTCAAATTTTATAAAAATCCTGGTTTTGAAATACTATCACCATTCATATAATGCCAAAAATAATTACCACTCACCAAAATTGTTGTCCAACCATGTTCCAATATCCGCTTCCAAAATTTAGGTTCCAATATACCAAAATCAACCTATCACAAAAACAATTTATATCCACAAATCACAATTAATTTATTTTTATAAAAATTTCTAACCATAATTAATCATATACGTGCATTAAATAACACGTATGACTACGCATTAGCTCGAATATTCTTAATAACCTTTAAAATTAATTTCCTGCTCAAATACTATATTTTTATAACATAAAATAAAATAAATAGGCTTTCAGATCATATTTTTCTGTAATTTTCCTAAATTTTCATAAATAATCTCATTGATCAATCATTCACCAAAAATTCATTTGATATCCAAAATTCATAAATTTGCTGTAGTTGGGTACGTATTTTCATTCTCTAAATTTCTATGGGTTTAAATCAAAGTTATATTTTGGTTTAACATACCCAAAAGCCTATCCAAAAGTTATAAAACTTTGGATATTTATTTTAAAATCTACAGGACAAACTAGCACAATCTAACCATATATCTGAGATCTATTTATCGTCAGGAGTGTTTTGATATTATTTTTGTTTAGTTTTACTCATTTTGAAAAAAATACTCAATTTTTTGGTACAGCTATAAAACACCGTCTACAATAAAAATTACACCTCTAGGATTGTAGTACTCGACTTATATAACATTTTTGTAACTAGAATTTAGAGAAATAGCTTACCTACGCGACGAATCTGGCAAGAAAATCAAATTTTCCTCTTTTTTTCCTTCCATTTTTGTTCTCTGGTGTTTGGGGTTCTGGAGATGCAACAGTAAGTAATTAAATTGAAGACAACATTAAATTGGAGATGCAACCCCCGTTATCCATGCTTATACATTGATTTAAGTTAAGTAATTCTTTAATTAATTTCTACACATTTATTTACTTTATTTAATTTATATACGTAATGTATATACTTATTACATACATATACACGTACTCCATACATATACGCGTATTTATACTCATTTATTTCTATTTAAATTAATTTACATGTCTAATTAAAATACGGAGTGTTATGTGTGGCCCAAGTTTCGCATGGGTGGGACTGGGCGCTCGACCCACTTGGGGCCTGGGTCAGCCCACTATTTTGGCTTTTTTTAAAAAAATTATTAAAAATTATCCAATCATCATTTCTCATAAAAAAAATGTTTCAATTATACATTATTTCATCATTTATTCATATATTTTTTCAAAAATTGAATAATTATTCTAAAATTATATTTTTCTCCCAAAAAATCTATTTATCACTCTAAAAATTCAATAATCAGTCCAAAAACTCATTTTCCTCAAGAAAATATATTTTCCTAATAGTTTCATATTTTTTCTCCTTAAAATTACATTTTCTCACATTATTTTCATTTTCTTTAATCAATAATTCGAAATTGAGAAAAATTTGAAAAAATTTTATACATTATCATTAAAATTTCAGGAAAATACATAGAATGTACATATGTCGGATTCGTAAGTTCGGTGTCAAAAATGTGGGTTATCACAGTTCACATCTTGATTTTTCTTTCCAAAAGATACTATTTGTATGGGTTGGTATGACATCCTCCAAAAAAGAGTGGTAAGAAAGAGTGACATCCTAAAATGAGGTAATTAAACTATATTCTTTTTAATGTTTAACTTTACTCGGGACAAGACTTACCTACTATCAACTTAAACTTGTAGTACTATTTATATTATAAAAATAAAGAATAAAACATAATTGATTGATTATATATCAAATTAATTATTCATTTGTCACATTTTGATTTTTGATTTTTGATGTAAAAGATAGTACAAGACGCAACTACAAAACATATTTTCTTGATTAAAGATATTATATATAATTTATATTAAATCATACATACATACAAAAGATATATATTATTCAAATAATAATAAAAAATTAATTTTATAAATTAAAAACATACCTTCAAGCTTTCACCTTCGAAATTCTTGTTTCTTTAATCTTTAAAATATTATCATCAAGAACGCAATCACGCTGATAACGTGTTATGAAATAAAATAAAACTACTAGAAGATCAACAAACTTAGAAGATAAACTTGAGAGAACAGAAATATGGGAGAACTTTCCATTTTCTTGATAATAGGTTTTATTTCAATCTTGGTATATAATTTATGTAAACACTATTTTATATATGCTATTTATAATGTATAAGTGTAATGGTAGTTACAACAATAAAAATATAAATGTCGTTAAGTTACATAAAAATGGTGAATCATAAAATTATTGTAATTTAGATATTAGAGAATATTAAATGACGAGTGATAATTATTCAAATATGTTTATAACAATAATAAAATTTTAAAAGTAATAATCTATGTAATTTTCTCTAATTTCAGCTAAAATGCCAGGTCCTGGGCCGGGCCACATCGACAATTGTCGTATTCCACGGGATCCACTCCCACTCAAGGAAAGAGGAAAGCCCACATAAGAGCGACTAGATTAAACCACGGACGGTGAAGATGAATCAAAGCGATAAAGTGCCATGCCCAAATGGGCGTGCTTTGTGCCAATATATAACCCGGAGTGCCTTCCATCAAAAGCCCTAAAAGCCCCATCGACTCTAAACGCAGATAGCAGGGCAACATCAGAAATCGAAGATGCCGGATTACGACGGTAGATACGACGGTAACGGTGACGGATTGAACGATTACAATTCTTCGCCGCAACAAGACGGTGGAAGTCACGGCGGTGCCGATGACTACAGCGACTCCAAGTCTCGGGTAACAGCATCCTTTCACTTTTTACTTTTGTTCTTTTTTAATTTTTTTTAAAATTTTTTTGGAGGAAGAGGGGAATCAGAAGAGATAACGTTGGTAGGTAAGTTTATTAGGAGTTAATTTGTTGTGTTTCGATTCTTCTGCTAGGTTCAAATTTCCGGATGTCCATGATCTGGTAGACTATAAGAAGAGAAGAACAATCTTTAACATTTTTTTATTAGGAAAATACCAGGATTTGTTAATTAGCAGCAGCAGCGAAAATCTAGAGTTTTGGCATGATTTTATTTTGAGAAATTCTTTTCCTTTTTGTTTTTTTTCCTGAAATTGTAACCATTGGGTTTATTTGTTATGCAGCATGGTTCTCGTGATTATGAAAGAAGCTCTTCAAGAAGTAAGGAGAAGGAGAGAGAGAAAGGCCGGGACAGAGACAGGGACAGGGACAGAGATAGAGAAAGGGACAGGGAACGTGACAGAGAACGTGATCGTGAGCGTTCTCACCGAGATCATTACAGAGATCGGAGTGATAGAAGGGAGAGGGGAAGAGACAGGGACGAAGATGATTATCACAGAAGCAGGGATTATGATAGGTGAGAAATTATGTCTTTTTTTATATTCTCTATGTCTTGCTTTCTCTAGTGCGTTTTTTACGTAATTTTGTGAAAATTGTTATTTACTTGTCTTTGACATATGTAGGAATCACTGTACATATAGTCTACCATGTTAATATGAGAATAAGTCACAAATTGATACTATCCTTTTATACTTCAATACACATAGATTGATAGATAATCTTTGCATCTTGTGCTTTAATTTGGGAAGGCAGATCACACAATTGGAAAATTAGATGGCAATTGTTAGTGCAATTGGCACCCATCATGGACACTTATTTTGCCATCACAAGCTACACCATTTACACTAACAACCACGGTCTTTGCTTCCATAACCTTCATGAAGTAGATAACTTTGTTCTTCTTGTTGTTATTACTACCTCTTCCTTCTAACATTATTACTCAATCATGAAATCATTGATAATATATCTAAAGCTCCACTTTCTCAATATTGAGCACCTATAATTTGTATATATTTCTATCATCATTTAAAATTTTTTGGTTTGGAACTAGTCCTTACCCCAAAAAAAAAACCCTTTTATCAGCATCTTATTTATTTTTTTTCGGGAAATTAATATATATGCTTAAACTGTTGTCTTGTTCTCATTATCTCTTTGCAGCCTTGAAATCTCTTCCATTGCCTACTTTAGTGGATTTCATTTCAATAGATGGCTATATTTGACACATGCATCACACTTCAAAACATCTTTCCATATAGTCTATTTGTAATTCTCTGATTAAATGCCACTTACAGGCATAGGGATTATGATAGAGACAGAGAGGGGCGACATAGACTTGAGTCCAGGTCTCGCTCCAAAGGTAGATCTGACCATAGGTCCAGGTCTCGCTCTCGCTCACGGTCAAAAAGGTAAGCTTTGCAACTTAAATGTTTTATTCATCTGATGAATGTTGCTAATTTCCATGTTTTATTGCTTTTTATACTATTCTAGGTTTAAAATTTTGATATTACCCTAAACTTTGACCTTATAAAATTTCATTTGATTCAAAGACGTTTGAGAAGTCTTGGAAAAATTTTATAAAAATTTGCCAACTTAGATAAGTTAAAAAAATTGTTTATAAATGTTGAAAGATGCATTATTACTACAAGATATGATGAAAACAAATTTGAAATAGACACTTTTTAATATATGAAAGTACAAAGATAATGATTTTGGGACATGCTTAATGTTGCATAAAACTAATCTTATTAAGTTGATGAAATGATGACCTTTGTCATAGTTTATTTTTCTTTGTTTTGATATTTAATTCTATGGTGTCTTATTTCTCAAGCCATACTTTAATAAGTTGGGTTTCACCATGCTTAGCTTAATTTATTAATTTATTATTGAAGTATATTTTTCAATTTTGTCTTATGAAATTTAATTAAAAGAAACTAGCTTTGAGATCACTTTAAAATATTTTTTAAAACTTGTATCTTATTTTAACTTTGTTTATTTGTATGCTTCTTTTCTTATCTCTTTGGCAAAGTATATTAAATATTTTATAATTTGTTAGCTTGTTAAAAGCATTGGTTTATATTTCTATGTTGATTGATGTAGTTGAAAATAATGCATAATTATTAGTATTTCTTCTTTTACATGATTAAAATATTTTTTACTTCCATGTTGAATTTCATCTAATTTTGTTGAATTTTATCAATTTTTTCCATTTTGAATTAAAAAAATGAAAATTTTAGAACATTGTTAAATTTCTTGAACTTTGTTGAGTTATTTTAGCAAATTTTGTAAATATGATTATACATCTGCTTCTTGTTTCAATGATTAGAAAAAGGAAATTAATTTGTAGAAGTTTAGTAAATTCTGAAAACCATGATACTAATTCACTGAGATAGCTTTATAGTATGTTTTGTACCTTTGTAGTATGTTTTCTTGCTATTCGTCGATGTCATCTAGTTATAAAGGGTTTCAAAGGTGGTTTTTGGCAACTCTACTTAACCTCTACTTCTATTTTTAACTCCAACCTCTAATTGTAATAGAGGTTCGAGTTCTATCTAAATAAGACAAAATTTTAAATTTTTTCTTATAGATTTTGTACCTCTATTTCAATTGAAGGTTGAAAGATCTTTAAAAAATATCACAGAAATAATTTTTTATTACCTACAAATTTTTGTAGAGGTTAGAAGTAGAGTTACTAAACATCACCAAAACTTTTTATGACAAAACATTGAAAGTGAATATTTTTATTTCATATCTCTTTCTTGACAATAAAATTTGTCAGTATTGGAGCATCTTTAAAATATTTTACAATTGACTCTTGGTTTATTGGTTCATTTCATGTTGAGAGTTCAAGTTGTTTCCCTCAGAAAACTTGTAAATCCATTGATTTAGTGAAATTATCTATAGAAATGAAGTTGCGTGTCCCAAGTATGAAAATACAAGCAATGAGCTTTGATGATTCTTGACTTTGTTATTGGAATATTTGATTTTGTGAAACATTATCATCAGCTAGGTTCTGCACCCGCTGTAACAAGCTACAGATATTGAAGGTCCATTTGTTGCATTCTGTTTTTGAAAGGATTTTCACTGTTTTCTTTTTTGCATGTTATATGTATTTTATCATTGTTATTTTTTGGATTTTAAGTTGATAGTTTATTTAGCTTCTCTTGATCTCATACAATGAGGTTGATTAAGATTAAATTCACTCTTTTGAGTTTTTATCAGTGTTGTTAAGGCGGTAAGGCGGTTTAAAACGGTAAGCCTCCATAAGGTGAGGTGAGGCCTAGGCGACGTCTAGGCGGTCCTTAAAATAATTATTTAAAGATCCCTGAAGAATTATTTATTTGTTTATTGGTCCCTTACCCAACATATATATATATTTTTCCTAAAAAATTGTTTAATACTTTTTTTATAATTTTATTTATTTATATTTTACATTTAATTAATTAATGATATATAAATTATAAATAATGACATATTAGATAATATATTATGATAAAATCATAATCATCATAAGTTCATATACTTTATATTCATAACATTCAAAAAAGAAGAGCTAATTTTGCGCGCTAGAGAGAGAGAGAGAGAGAGAGAGAGAGAGAGAGAGAGAGAGAGAGAGAGAGAGAGAGAGAGAGAGAGAGAGAGAGAGAGAGCGAGGGGGGGAGGGGGGTTGGAGTCGCTCACTGAAAAAGACGTCGGAGTTGCTCGCCAGAGTGTTAGAGATGATCGTCGGAGTCTTATAGATGATCGTCGGAGTTGGTTCGAGTCGTTTGACTTTGAGAGGTTTGAGAACGCAGTTATTAGATTTAGGTTAAAATTAAAAAAAATAATTAATTAATGAAAAGTCCTCTTATTTTTTAAAATTTACAGAGAAGTCCTCCTAGCGC
>JAJIYU010009871.1:0-16674 GCA_030144865.1 Tinospora cordifolia | reverse complement strand
TGTGGTGAATGATCGGTAACTCTGGCAGAACGGGTTTCTCTATGTTCGCTGGTATGGGACGGTGGAGTATAGTGGGCTCGGGAACCTTAGTTATCGAGACATTTGCAAAATCGTTTGGGTGCGTCGCTGTTCTGAGTGAAAACCTAAGTGGAAGGGGTAGAGTGATATGAGACACTTGAACCTGAAAGCTTAGGTGGAAGCTTGGAACCTTGCTGTGCTAGCTTGATTGTATGATTGTGTGATATGCATGCTTTACTGTTTATTGCTTTGAAACCAAATCCTGTACCCATGCATGAAAAGAACCTAGAAGAAAAACTTTTAGGCTACTAAACAAATCGAGAACCTAGAGACATGAATCTAGAGTCATGATAGCATGAACATCGGATGAGACAAATGCTGACAAGGTGTTAAATTTATAGACAATGGCTAGAACAAGATGTTATGCTACTCGATCCACCTCCTCTAATGAAACCGAACAACGAGAACCAGAACTGCCTGTTGGAATGGAGGTGCGAATGGAGGCCATGATGAATAAAATGTCGCAAAGGGTGTTGGAACAACTATTGAGGGCACTCCCACAGATAATTCCTCAGGTAGCACCACAACCTTAAGTACAAGAACCTATCAAGGTTCAACAACCAACACTTGTGGTCCAAAATCCTGAACATCAGAGGGCTCAGGAGGGATTGGAGGATGAGAAACAGAGGAAGATGCTGATAGAGCTATAAAAGCTCCATCCTCCTTCATTTGATGGCACCACGGACTGCATCTCGGAAAACCACTGGTACCAAGAGATGGAGGAAATCCTTAATGTGCTGAAGGTAACTGGGCCAAGACGGGTGGCACTAGCCACACATCACTTCAAGGAACTAGCCAGGAGTTGGTGGCAAATGATGAGGATGGACCCAAATACAGATGTTGATGCTATGAGCTGGGAGAACTTCACAGAGATCTTCTATGAGAAGTTTTTCCCAGAAGCAACCCTAAGCAAGCTACAAGAGAACTTTGTGCGATTAAATCAAAGGGACATGACTATAGCCGAGTATGAGAGGAAGTTCACTGAACTGGCCAAATTCTCACTAGATTTGATCAGGGAGGCAAGAAACGAACTCACCAAATTGAAGATGAACTAAAAGAATAGGCGAGGAAGTAGGGACTGTGCTATGTGTGCAGACAGAAGGGTCATTTGGCAAGAAACTGCCCGACTACACCCACCCAAGCTCCTCAGCCACAAGATAATAAGGGCTACGGTCAGAACCAAGCTAAAATGTTGGCTCAGGAAGATCAAGACCCTCAGTAGAAACCCTCATAGTCCAATATTAGGACAAATGAACTAATTTTGAATGTGAGTAGTAGTAGGGAGACATTTAGTTTAAAATTGCTATTTGTTAGCATTTATGAATTTTAAGTTGAAATAAGGTTTTGTACCAATTATCTCTATTAATGAAAATTTTCCCTTAAGAACTCTTGTCGTTACATTTTGAATATCCAAAAATGGAAAGTATGGGAATAGAAAGTATGAGTAGTAACCCTAGAACCTGTCGTATGGCAGGAAGTGACAAAGAAACTTTTACCCTCAGATAGATTGAGAACTTAGGGCTAGGTATGACCCTAAATGGAAGACAAGCCTATCTCTATAGCAAGTCCTGCCATCGGACCTGTTGCATCAAATCAGGGATGAACAAAAAGCAAGACAAATGACTCACAAGCTTAATAGAGAAAATTGAATATGATAGGCATACTCACTTCAGTTAGATGTTGAGAATACCGTAAGACTCGAAAGGATCTATACACCTTAGAATAGATAGAGTAAGCAGATCACCCAATAGTGAAGGATAAGTATTCCATACCAAAGTGACCCATTCGATCATTTGGAGAAGCCATCATTACTTAAGAACCGATCTAAGGTCAGAAAATTAATAGCTGAGAATCAGGGAGTCTGTTATGCATGAAATGACCTATTAGGGAACATATAGGAATATAATGAACCTAACGGTTAGACATCATGTTGATAAGGAGACGCAACTTATGAAACACAGTTTTGCTAAATTTAGCAAACGATAGCCAAATTCCTTAACCATGTAGCTTCAAAAACACCAGAGGCTGTCACCAAGATAGTTACAAAGACTCAAGCCCTTAGGCTCATCAAATTAGTCAAAACCAACCCATTTACCAAAAATACCTAACGAAATGACACACGAATAAATGTATATAAATTTTGAGGACGAAATTCTTTTAAGGAGGGTAGGTTGTAATAACCCAAAACTTTGTCAAATAATAAATTAAATAAAATAAGTCAAGTGAAAACAATTTTGAAGATTTTAAGACATCTTTGGGTGCAAATTATGGGGTGTTACATTAGTATATATGGGTCTTATTTCTATGTGTATGTAACACCCCGACCCTCAATCAGACCTCCCATCACGTGTTATGGGTCTACCACGGAGATGCGCCCCCTTGGCAGAGATGCCTCATGTTAGGGTCATCGTCTGTTGAGAATCGGAATGCTACTTAAAATATTCCTATCAAATTCTTTTTCTTCAAATTCAAGTTCTTGATAAATAGTTTTTAAATAATTATCTGAAAACACATTTCATATAAACTAAAAGATCGAAATAACTTTTCACTGTATTCACCGGATTTCCACAGTTAGACAAAACAAACTAAGAATCAGAAATCATTTCACTAGAACTTCATGTAACAAATAATGTAAAATCATCAGAGTAAATGCTATAGAGGATGAAATCATTAAAAATCAAATTATATTGGCCTGATTATTTGAAATCCCAAACCAAAATAAATAAATGTAAAACAATGAAATCAAACTCAAGAAAACATACATCCTATTCGATTACAAAATAAAATAAGCAAAATATAACCTCTAAATCCTCCTATCCCGGATAACCTCTCCATGAGATTTTTCAATCAAAAGTGAGAGTCTTTAGATGTAGACTATTGCACACTATGTCCATGTATTCTTGAAAAAGAAATATGGGTGAGCTCAAAAGCTAGTGGATCATTCCTACACATCACATGCATTATATAGATCAAAACCCAAAACATTACAAACACTTTCATACATTAGGTATTTCAAACATTCATTTGGTTTTGGTTGCACTGTAAGACCGGAAGAGTGTTGAGATCACTCTTAGTATTTTTTGTGATCTAGTCTAATTATAGAAGGTCTCAAATACCATCTAAAATCAGTCAGTTCTTTGTATCACAATCTAAGAGAGAGTACTTCCCGCAGCCTCATACTAACTTTCAAAGACTTTTAACTGTTACAAGCAACTCAAGGTTGGGAATACCTACGATCCACCTTGTGGCTCGTCAATTTCAAGTGGTGACATATAGGAGATGCTACTCGATCTGCCTCGAGCTTGTCAGTAGCACCGGTACATAGATTCTTAATAATCCTTTATCTTATTTTAGTTTCACAAACAAGTTTAATCTTACCAAAGCATCACACCTATAATAGAAAATTTACTAAATAACGCATGCAATTCAAGTGGCAGTCAAATAAGTAAAGAATGCTACCTAAATGCAATTTTCTTATTTACGCATACAATAATTAAATAATCATTCATCATAACATCACCCAAGTAATCGAAACAAGTCCAATCAATTTCCAAAGGCAATCCTAATTAATCTAGAACTATTCAAACAAATGTTTCAAATTTTAAATCTATATAATACGAATGAGCAAAGAAATCCCACCCACTTGATTCCATAGACCTTTAGGGCTACCTTGCTTTTCTTCGAGCTATTCGATACTCTAAAAATGTAAAATCTGAAATTCAACAATCAATAAAAATCTTCTAAGTTCCTAACGCACATTCATTTTCATTTGAAAATATTCTTAAGCTTAAATTTTAGAAAAAATATATCTCTACCGTTTTAAACTTTCAATATGAAAATAAAAACTTTCATAATTAATTCTCAAGCTTCTACAGTTCATTTGCTTCCAAATAAATTTATTTAGATCAGAACTAATGAATATTAAATCTGACAATAGAAAATTTACATATTAAATTTTCTAGGCCTCTGTTACTCCTCCAAGTTAAATAAAATAATCTAAGGCTTAAACCATTCAAAATTCCCTAAGTTCTTATTTTTCTTTTCAACTTAAAATAAAATAATTCTCAATCTTAAAACCTTCAAAATTTCTCTTGACTTTTAATTAAATAATTTTTACTTCAACAGGACAACTCTAATATTTAATATTTGTATCTAGATTTTTAATTTAATTATTTCTATTAAAACAAGAGCATTCAAATATTTAATATTCACATTTGATCCCTAAATAAATTTAGTTTCAATCTCCGAATCTCCACAACTCCCCGAACTTTGATATTCAACATTCATTCACATACAAAAATCCACAAGTATAAATAATAGTTCAAATTTTCTAAATTTCATTTTGTGCATCTATAATCCAAGAAATAATTTATTTCAACTATCTAAAATTTGAAAATCCAAAAATATACAAATTATACCTTTCAGATTCACATTCAAAACTAGGGTATTGCTCGTTGTCTTCTTCATGTGAACAAATGTAGCAACAATGTTCTTCATTTTTGTCACACTAGCTTGCGTCGATCACCATGCACACAATTGGTTTTCTTCATCTTTCCCTTCATGGCCAGCCACACACACACAAACCCATGTTCCTCTCTCCTTTCATGCACCAGCAGCTACCAAGACGCACCAGCAACTGATTTTCCTAGCAACATGCACGGATAAGGTTGCATCTTCATTGCGTGCACTCACAGACGCAACAACAACAACTTCGGCCTTCTTCTTCATGCCCAAACCAGCAGCAATGCACACACACAATTTACAATGCATGACCTTCTCTTCTTTGTTTGGATGCCCTAGAACTCATTAGCCCTGCTTTGATTCTTCATCTTTGTTCATCAAGCTCTAAAATGGCCAGAAAAATCAAAATTTTCTTGTTTGTTCATCAAAGGTAGCAAGCACCAACAACCCCCAAATCACAAACCAGATTTTTCCTCTCTATTCATGCATCACGTTCTTCATTTCGATCGCCACCATCTAACAACAAAACCTCCAAATCGTTTCACTCCAAATCACAAAACACACAAACAAGCCCTAGATTTTGCTTTCTTCTTCGTTCAACACTAGAAATTTTTAGATCTTTCCTTGCTGTCCGTCCAAGCCGTGAACACCCAAACCCTCTCTGCGCCTTCTTGTTTCTTCATTTCAGCTCAACACCAAAGCCCCATATTAACAAAACCCCAAATCACCTTTCTTCATTTTCCTTCTTTCCTCTATTTTTTTGTTTCTTCTCCTTTGTTCTTGTTAGTATTTGAAAACAGAGCACTGCCCCATCTTCTTCTTCTTTGATCATCCATCACCAACTATGCAAAACCCCCAAATTTATTTGCTTCAAATCAAAATCTAGATTCCTCTGTTTTCCAGATTCTTCTTTCCCAAACCGTGAAGCTCCTCACGGTTCTAGACTCCTCTCTTTTTTTTTCCAACCATAGTTTATGCATATATTTACATAAATATGATTTTAACTCATTTATTTCTTTTTCGCGAATCTCGTATTTATTTATTATTTTTAACTCAAACATTCTAAGTTCTAAAATCTATTCTCCATGTGAATTAAAAAGGCTATTATTTATTTTTAACAATACTTATTTATTTTTTTAACAGTACTTATTTAATTTATTTTATTTGTGATGTGCACGCATTCATAAGATTCCGGGGTGTTATAGTGTAGATGTGTATAGCCCAAACTACTTGGATTATGGACATGGGACAAAATGGATTGTCTTTCCATCCAATAGTGGAGTATTTTGATAAGAACATCAAGGGATTATAACCCCTTTCAGTTTAATGTCAACAATAACCAAAGATGTTGTTTAAATTGCTTAATTGTTTACAAGTTTTTTGAATTTGGATGTGCTTTTGACTTGAATTAGTATCTTAGTTGTTTATGGAATGATCCACTGCGCTATGTGCTCACCCCTTCCTCTCATATTTTTCAGGAAATTGAATCATGAAGACTATTAAATACTAGATAGGGTTTTAAATTTGAAAATTTACATATAAGGGCATGTTGCCCAAATTTTGGATTATTTAAATTAAGACTTCCATTGAATTAGTTTTTAATTTGAGTTATGTACTCTTTTGTCATTTGAAATTTAAGTATGTACTTCTTTATTATTTTATTGAATAAATAAAGATTAAATATTTCTTTTATCTCCCTTGTAATGTTCTTATTAAATTAAAGTTAAATTGTTCAGGTTGTGTGCTCATTATGAATTAATAAGACTTGAGATAATTGAAATAGAATGTGATGCAAGTTGTGTAATTGTAAATGTAACATGGCCTGACTTGCCTTGTGATTAGCTAAATAATCAAGTCTCGGGAGTTGGGGAGTTACACACATGGCATGATCAAAATAGATTGAAGTCATTCTTTGGGCTATTTCTTATGATTTGTGGGAGTGGATCAAAGGGGCATGACACCCCTCACCTCATTTGCCAAGCTAACACACCACCATTACTTTATGGCCTTAGTCAACAACCACCATGTACCCATTTTCCCTTTCTCCAAGACAACCCTATGCCTACACCATACACCTATCTTCTAGCTCTCCCATAACCCTACACTTATATATTATTAACCCCAATGCAAGAGATAAGAAAGAAAGAGAGGCATTCTCTCATTTTGGGAAGAAAAGAAAAAGAGAAAGAAGTGAAAAAGAAATGGAGAAAAGATAAGAGAGAGCAAGAAAGATGTGGAGGCTGCTATTGAGAGTCATTAAAGAGCTTTTGGAGAGATTAAAAAGCCATTGTAAGTATTTCACACTCTTCTTTCGACTCCATTTCACTATGTACATGAAACCACACACAAACACACTATTTACAATTGTCCAAGGTGTTTTTCTTGCCCACTTTGGGTGAGATTGTGTGAAACCAAGACCAATTGAAGAACAATGCTTAACACCAGTGGAAAGTGAAATTGCCACAAGTATAATTGTAATACTTTGAAAATTTGTACAAAAACTCGATAAATAAAATAAAATAAAATAAAATAAATTAAGAAAAATCGACTTTGATGATTTTATGAAAATTTGGTCCAAAACATGTGTATTTCAACGTACAAAATGAAAGGTTCAAAGAAAAAAAAATAATGTTTTGCACTGCATTATCGTGGCAGTGAAATCACTACCATAGTAACATGTCTAAATTCCAAAAAACAAAAAAAAATATGCACACCATTATCGCGGTATCGGTAGTGTGACTAAAAAATCTTAAAAAATAATGAAAAGTGCACAAAAAGGCCCAAGAAAACCCTAATTCCAACACTTACTAATTCTTATGTGCAAAATTGAAGAATTAACAAGTTTCCTGTATTGGGAACGCCCCAAACTTGCCAATTTCTACCCATTTAAACTCTATATAAATATTGCGCCTCTTCCCATTCTCTTCATCCCAGTAAGAACTAGAGAAGTCCCTTCTTGTTCTCTCTGCCTCCCTCTTGGCATGTCCCTTTTTCTTTAGCTGTTCTAAATAATAATTGGAGTAGTAGTAACGAAGTTATGCACAAATTCTGTGTTAGAAGGAGATTCAACAGAGGAGCTTAAGGATTAAATCTATTTGAGGTGGACGTGATTACTAACTTTTAATTTATTATTTTAATTCAATAAGGCTTGCATGTGTGTTATGCTTTGAATGTCTATGATCTATCAATATACATGCCAAGTAGAATTTGCATGCTTAGGCTCTCATGAATAATGATGCATGATCTATGATGTCATGTTCGATGCTATGATGTTTCCATGCTTACATGTTTAAATTTATGTTTATATTCAATTCACATACATGAATGCTATGCTTTACACTTAAATAAAGATTAACTAAGATTCTAACCACGTGCCGGCGTAAGGAAGGATTTCTTTGTGTGTGTTCCAACCCTAGACTTGACATACTAGACCTTTGACTTGGAACTGAGCATTGGGATTGACCCCTAAGTAAATTGGGCTTCAGGAGTAATCTCACTTTACTAGTAAGTGTTGAGTTTCAAGAGTGATCTCTCTAGATGTAGAACACAGAGGGTGAACCCCTTAAATAATGAATTGTTTGAATCACATAATATTTGAAAGTGTTTGACGTGTTTGTCTTATTTGTTGAAATAGTAACTCAAATACTTGGAATAATCCAATGGGCTTTAACTCACCCCTTACTTTTAATCTTTTGGGAAATTTATAAATCAAGGCTACACGGAAAATACTTAGAATATTTTCTTTAGGTTTTATTAAATTGCAGGGCAAGTTAGCCCAATTTATTTTATTCAAGTTTTGAAGTTATTTTCGTTGTAATAAACACAAAGGCTATGCATCCTTTGAATTTTGGATTTGATTAATGATATTAAAGTGTTATATCTAAATATTTCTTAATATTTATCTTTATGAATTATTTTGCAAGAGTTAATGTTACTTCATGTAATACCTCATAATTTTGTCAAATAACTTAAAAATAAATAAAGTCGACGAGCAAGTAAAGGTTTTTTGAGACTCTTGGGTGAAATTATGCATGAAAAACGAGAAATAAGTTTAATTGAGAAAGATTCTAAAATAATTGGAGGCAAATGAAATCTTAGTATTAGGATGATCCAACAAGTGATATAAGGTAAGTAGAATTATCAAATATTATTTGTATAAGAATTATTTTATAATTAAACATATAATGGAACAATTATGGAGTTAATTATCAAATATGAAGTAAGTAGAGTGAATTATATATATACATATATAATTATTTTTACCTCTCTGAAAATAAAAATATGAAATAAATATAGAGAAGAATACATGAAATGAAGAAATGAAAAATATAGAGAAATATGGATTATTAATTATTGGCAATAAAAATATCAAAGAAATAGAAAATATATAATAAATACAATATTAAAGAAATAGAAAGGGAAGAATATTAGGGAGATTTAATAAAATAGAAGGATGTGTGCAATAAACCATATATACATAGATTAGAAAGTGAAATTAGGTTTACCATTAGCAAATTTCGGATGACAGAAACTTTAGAAAGTAATTTTGGGCAATGTACACAACATCCAATGGCCAGAAACACGTAATCCGTACGATCTACGATCCAACAGCCACGATCAAGTCCGCATCGAACGCATAGATGCAGCGAATCACCACGATCCAATGGTTCACGATTGATTCGCCCGATCCGACGATTGCGATAAATGCCGCACCAACGCGCAGATGTATCGAATCACCGTGATCCAACAGCCCATGATCGATCCGCCTGATCCAACGACGCGGTTCATTGATCGCGAACGAAGATCCACGTGCTGCCCTCGAGGACGATTTTTCTAGCATCTAGATCAAAGGCTTCGAAAATAAAACAGGAAAATAATTGAAAATTTTGAAACAATGGTTTCTAAATTCCAAAAAAAATTATCCAAATACACTTGCTATTTTCCTATACTTGGGAGGCACAAAATTTTGAAGAATTGGCAAGTTTCGTACTAGGAGAACACCACGAACTTACCATTCTATACCCTTTTGAACTCTGTATAAACCCCCCATGCTCACAATTCCTCTCATCCCAAGAAACAAGAGTTGAGATTTTCTCTTGTTCTCTAAGCCCTCTTCTTGGCACCCCTTCTCACCTTTCTTTTTCCTCTTGTATGTGAGAAGTTCTTGGTTTGGAGATTTATCTTGAGTGATTTTCTTGGTGCTTGTATGTTGGGAACTCTTGCTTAAACTTTAGAAAAAAAACATCACAAGGTGGAAGTGATTTCTTGAACACCCCTTTTTCTTATTCGAATTACTAGCATGTTCATTGTTTGTATGGCTTTTGAAATCAAAATAATTTTAGTTCTAGTATTCTTCAATTTTAGATTTGATCTTTGTTTGGATTTATGCATTCATAATATTCATGCCATGTTTAGTATCATGATTAGGTTTTATTTTTTCAAAGAATGATGCATGATTATGGTTGTTTCATGATTTGATTTTCAGATTGTTCATATTCTAAATTCTATTGATCTTAGTTTCATATTCTGAAGTTATAGCAAACGTGTGGGTTGCTATGGATGTTCTTTTCATATGATTAGTTCATATGTTTTTAGGACCAAAGTACTTGGTTGGTGGGTAAGTTCCCTTAAGTCCAAAAGTCCAATGAAATTGGCTAAGAAAACCTATATTTCACTCTAAGGAGGTACTTTGTTAAGAACATTAAGGACTTAAAAACCTTTTTGGTCTAAAGTCTCAACTTTAGATAAAGGGATGCTTGAAACGCCTAATGTAAGCAAGTGTTTAAAATATAAATGTGTTATCGGTTTGAATTTGAAAAATGGTTGTTTGAAAAAGATCCACTGAGCTTTATGCTCACCCCTTTCTTTTTTTTTTCAGGAAATTAAATTATGAAGACCATGAAATTTGGATAGTTTCTATTTTTTTTAAAGTTTCCTTTTAATGTAAAGGCATGTTGCCCAATTTTGAATGAGTCTTCTGCTAAAATCTAATTTTTATTTTAGAGGTTATGAATTTCTTTTGATCAACAATATAATAGGTTTACATTAAAAAGTTATGTATTTTCCTTTTTATGAATAAAGGAGTTGAATTTTTCTTTATCTTTAATTGCCTTGATTTTATTAAGTGAAAATTTGTATTCTTGAATTTACTTTAAGGCATGAGGTAATGAAAAATAGAAAGTCAAGTGTGTGTCACTTGTAAAGTAACATGGACCCAATTCGCCAAATGGTTAAGTCCACTGTCAAAGAATGGTGATTATGTCCAATACTCAAAGAATGAGGGGGTTGGGGTGTTACACTTCAAAAGTCCCAAGGATTTGGGAAGAAAGAGATATGGTAACACAGGCCCGCCTCCCAGGCGGCCCAACTAAAAATTGCGGATGACGTGGACCCAGGGTGCGAGAGGCGGGGTGTTACAAAGGTGGTATCAGAGCCTAGGCTGTAGATGCTTTGGGTAGATTTAAAAATAGTTGACTCATCAGGTAAGTCCTTTACTCTGAATCAATTTAGATTACCCTACCTCCTGTTTGAAATTGAAAATCGTTTTGAAAAACTACTTTCCAAAAAAGAGATATATGTTTTCAAAATGTTTTGTTTGGATATGAAGATTATGACTTGAGCTAATAATGGGTAAGCTTTGTCCTGAGTAAGCTAAACATTGAAAGGAGGAGGAGTTGTCCTGTTCTAAAAGGCTGGTTGCTATGTAGACTTCAGTTTCGCAGCTCGACTAGAGCTTGTCCCACCAGTTCATACACGTAGTTGGAGTTAAAGAACACACTTATTTTCTATAGCAAAACTGGGAGGTAGTATTTACGGACAAAGGAACGTACTAGAGTACAAAGGTAGTACCAGATGTGGTACTGAAGCTAGATAAGGGTTGAACTTTTCAACTAGGGATTGAGAACCTAGGTCTAGAAAAGAGACCTTAGTTAAAGACGTGGGTGTTACCAAGATAGGCATAGTGGATCATGAATAAAACATTTAGGATGTAGGTTAGAGACTAAAAACGTGTGAAAACAAAACACTTGATTGGTTTGGACACGAGATCGGGGGGATCTTGTATCCTTGGTTTCAATGTGGTATGGGAAGAATAGGAATTTAGGGGTATGGAGAAATCTTGGATTTGGAGATTGGCGGACCAAGTTTGGTGAATGATCAATAAATTTGAAGAGTTTCTTCCTTATGCTTGGTTGGTATGGGACGATCATGTATAGTGGGGTTTGGAGAACTTTAGTTATTGAAACATTCACGAAATTAGTTGGGTGTAGTGAGATCTCTGAGTGAAAGTCTACATTGATGGTGTAAAAGCCCAAGTTTTAGTACAATGAATGGACAAAACATACAAACAAACAAACAAACAAACAAACAAACAAACAAACAAATAAACAAACAAACAAACAAAGAAAATCTCTATGCACGATGACCGCGGTCCCCAAAATTAGGACCACGGTTTTGTGTCAAAGTGATTAGGTTGCCGTGGGACTACGATCATGTGAGTGGAGACTGCGGTCCTACATCTCAGACTCATGAAAAAGAAGTGTCCGCATGAGCACCATGATCTAGGGTTAAGAGGACTGCGGTCCTGCGATAAAAATTCGTGAAAGACGTGGGATTGCGGTCCTGAGATTAGGACCAAAATACTTGGTTAGTGGGTAAGAGGCCCTAAATCCAAAAGTCCAATAAAATTGGCTAAGAAATGTCTTTTTCACTCTAAGGAGGTATTTTGTTAAGAACATTAAGGGCTTTGAAAACCCTTTAGTTCTATGTCACAACTATACGTAAAATGTTACTTGAAATGCCTAATGTATGCAAGTGTATGAATTATGGATGTGTTTTTAGTCTAAATTTAAAAATTGGTTGTTTTAAAAAGATTCACTACGCTATGTGCTCGCCTTTCCTCTCTTATTTTTTTAGGAAATTGACTTCGTATGAAGACCATGAATATTAGTTAAACCTTTTTCTTAACATTAGAGTGTTTCTAATTTCTATGTAAGGGCATGTTGCCCAAGTTTTGAATATTTTGATGTGATATTTTTTTGAAAGATTGAGTTATGTACTCGAATTTAATAAAGTAATAAAGTTTATAATAAAGTGTATGAATTTCTTTTATCTCTTGTATTTTTGCCTTATTTAATTTGATTCCTAAAATTGAGTTAAGTATTCTTAAATTTCATTACGACATGATATAGTTGAAAATGAATGTCAAGTGTGAGTCACTTGTAATGTAATACCGACCCGACCCACCTATATGGTTAAGTCCACTGTCAAAACAGTGGTTATGTCCAAATAAAGAAAGAATATAGGGGTTGAGATGTTCCAAAGGTGGTATCAGAGCCTAGGCATTAGTTGCTAGGCAAAAATTTAGAAAGTTTCCTCTGATACCAAAGGTGGTATCAGAGCATAGGCTTTAGATGCTTTGGGCTAAAAATCGAAAGTTAAGCCTAAATATGTGTTGTTGGGCAAGAATTAAAAAGTTTAATCTTATACTGGTGGTGGTGTTAGATTTAAAAGTAATAACTCAATTAGGTTTGACCTATGATTTGAGTTGAAATTAGAATGCCTTACCTTCTATTTTGAAATTGAAAACTATTTGGAAAGTGTTTTAAAAAAGGAAAGATATGTTTTAAAATGTTTGTTTGAATACAAGACTGCAAGTTTTGCTGATACTGGGTAAGCCTTATCCTAAAGCTAAAATTTGAAAGGGAGGTGGGTTATCTTGCCTTGGAAAGTAGGGTCGCTAAGTAAACTTTGGTCTCGCTGCCCAATCTGGAGGTTGTCCCACCAGCTTATGCTAGTAGTCTAAGTTGAAGAACACCCTTACTCTCTATAAAAGAAAATTAGATAGGACAAAAATTGACTAGAAGTCAAAAAAGATGCCAATGGTGGTATCTTGACTAGACATAAGTTGTGAGTCAACCAGACTGGAACCCTGGGTCTAGGGGAACAACCTTAGGTAGATATGGGTGGAACAGTGGATTAAAAGCATAAAAATTTAGGACAATTTAGAAACTAAAAATGTGTGAGAACAAAATTATTGTTCGTTCAGGACACCAGATCGGGGGGATTTTGCATCTCAGGTTTCTATGTCGTATGAGATGCATAGGAATTCGAGGGTATGGAGGAAGCCTGGACTTGGAGAATGACGGACCATGTTTGGTGAATAGTCGGTAACTTTAGAAAAAATTTTTTCTCAATGCTTGGCCGGTATGGGATAGTTCGGTATAGTGGGCTTGAGAAACCTCAGTTATCGAAACATTTGTGAAATTGTTTGGGTGTAGCAAATTTCTGAGTGAATGTCTATGTGGAACGACTAGAGTGGTATGAGACACTTGAACCTAGAAGCTTAGATGGAAGCCTGGAATTTTGCTATGCTAGCGTGAAAATTGCTTGATTGTATGATTGTTTGAAAAACATGCTTGATTTGTTTAAATGTACATCATATGAAACCAAATCCTATACCCAATAACAAAAAAAAAAAACCTTGAAACACAAACTATTAGGCCACTGAACAAATTGAGAACCTAAAGACCTGAATCTAGAGTCATGATAGTACGAACGTTTGATGAGGCAAATACTGACAATCTATTCAATTTGTAGACAATGGCTGGAACAAGAAGGTAGGCTACTCGACCCACCACTTTTGATGAGACAGAGTAGAGGGATCAGTAAATACCTATTGGCATGGAAGCCCGAATTGGGAATATGATGAATGAAGTTGTTCGGAGGGTTACGGATCAACTAATAAGGGCTCTACCCCAGATACTTCCTCAGGCAGTACCATAGCCTCAAGTGCCTAAACCCATCCAAGTTCAGCAACCAAAACCTGTGGCACCAACTCCTGAATGTCAGAGGGCTCCGGAGGATCCAGAGGATGAGAAACAAAGAAAGATGTTGATAGAGCTACAGAAGCTCCACCTTCCTTTATTTGATGGTGCTACAGATTGCATCTCAGCTGACCACTGGTACTAGGAGATGGAAGAAATTCTCAATTTACTGAAGGTAATTAGGTCAATACGGGTGGCACTGAACACGCACTACTTCAAAGGACCAGTCAGAAGTTGGTGGCATATGATGAGGATGGACCCTAACATAGATGTGGATGCTATGAGCTAGGAGAACTTCATAGAGATCTTCTATGAAAAGTTCTTTCTGGAAGCGACCTTGAGCAAGCTACAGGAGAATTTTGTCTAATTGAATCAGAGGGACATAATTGTAGCTGAATATGAAAGTAAGTTCACAGAGCTGGCCAAATTTTCACCATACCTGATCAGGAAAGAAAGAATGAAGGCTAGCCATTTTGCACAAGGTCTCAAGATGGAGATCCAAAAGATAGTGAAAACACTAAGCCTAAATATTTGTAAAGATGTGGAAATGGCCCTAACTCTGGAACAAGAACTCAACCTGGAACAAAGGTTAAGGGAGAAGAATAAGAAGCCTGGGAATGAAAAAGATCAAGGGGCCCAGAAAAAGAACAAGAGTGGTGGGAATACACCACAAAAATAGTGGCGAAACAAAAATGAGTCAAGGGAACAAGCAAAGAGACAAGGGTTTTGCTACATGTGCAGGCAGAGAGGACATGTAGCTAGAATTCGTTCGACTGCATTAGCTCAGGCTCCCCAACAATAGCAGAAGCAGGCCAAAATGTTTGCTGTTGACACTCAGGAGGACCAAATCCCTATAATAGAAGGTATATACATGTTATTTAACGTTGCTGTGAGACTATTGTTTGACTCGGGTACCTCTAAGTCTTTTATCTCTGAAGAACTAGCTGATAGGTTACAACTTGTAACAAAAACACTACCCATAACTTTGAATGTGTCCACACCAATGGGGACCACTATTGCCTCAAAAAGAATTTGTAGTTGTGACCTAAGGTTTGGGGATAAACTCTTAACAGTTGATCTATGTACTCTACCTTTCTATGGCTATGATGTAATATTCAGGATGGATTGGTTGGACCAATACCAAGCTCAAATAGATTGTCCTAAGAGGTGGGTAAACATAACCTTACCTTTAGGGAAAACCTATAGAATTAGTGGAGATATCTGGAGACTATCAAGAAGTCAAATCGTAGCCATGCTGTACTACTTAAGGTAGAAAAATGAGTTCGAGGAAGTCTCTGAAGAAGAACCTGTTGAGCTAAAAAGGATACAAGACCTAGCAATGGTTAGTGAGTACGAGGATGTGTTCCCAGACGACTTACTCGGACTACCACCTGCTAGAAAATTAGAGTACAAGATTGAACTTCACCTTGGAACTAGCCCTACAACCATTCCTTCTTATCGAATGGCTCCAGTAGAATTGATTGAGTTGAAGTCTCAACTAGACGAGCTCAAAGAGAAAGGATTCATCTGGCTGAGTGAATCACCCTGGGGAGCTCTAGTATTATTTGTAAAGAAGAAGGATGGTTCTATGAGACTTGATTATCGAAAGCTGAACCAAGCTACAATGAAGAATAAGTATCCTTTGCCAAGGATCGATGACTTATTTAATCAATTGAGAGGAGCCACTCATTTCTCAAAGATCGATCTTAGTTCGGGATATCATCAGTTGAGAATCATGGAGTCTGATATACACAAGACAACCTTCAGAATAAGATATGGACACTTTGAGTTCATCATGATGCCCTTTGGTTTAACCAATGCCCCAGTTGCATTCATGGACATGATGATTTGAGTGTTTAGATAGTATTTTTGTAACACCCCAACCCCCTTATCTTTTAAGCATTGGACACGACCACCATTCTCTTGACGGTGGATTAAACCAAACGGCGGGCCGGGCTGGTGTTACTTTACAAGTGATACACACTTGACTTTCTTTCTATTTCAATTATTTCATGCCTTAATTGTATTTAACAGAACATGACTTAAATTTAAGAATTTAATAAGGCAATAATAAAAGAAACAACTAAAATTCATAAACTCAATTAATTAAATAAAATTGAGTACATAATTTGATTAAAAAAATTATTACGGCGGAAGTCTTAAAACTTGGGCAACATGCCCTTACATAGGAATTTTCTAATTTCATGGTCTTCATGTAAATCAATTACCTGAAAAATAGAAGGAAGGGGTGAGCACATAGCCCAGTGGATCTTTCTAAACATCTAAATTATTATTTCAATTCAAACAAACC
>JAJIYU010009870.1:0-16649 GCA_030144865.1 Tinospora cordifolia | reverse complement strand
AGCATAAATCTCTAGGGCATAGGCTAGAGACGAGAACTTGTGTGAAAACAGAAAATTGTTTGATCAGGACACGAGACTGGGAAGCTTCTGTATCTTTCAGTTTCTATGTAGCATGGGATGCATAAGAATTCGGGTTATGGAGGAAGCCTGGACTTGGAGAATGATGGACCATGTGGGGTGAATGATTGGTAACTCTGGCAAAACGAGTTTCTCTATGTTCGCTGGTATGGGACGGTGGAGTATAGTTGGCTCAGGAACCTTAGTTATCGAGATATTTGCGAAATTGTTTGGGTGTGGCTCTATTCTGGGTGAAAACTTAAGTGGAAGGGGTAGAGTGGTATGAGACACTTAAACCTGAAAACTTAGGTGGAAGCTTGGGACCTTGCTGTGCTAGCATAATTGTGTGATATGCATGCTGTAATGTTTATTTGCTTTAAGACCAAATCTTGTACCCATGCATGAAAAGAACCTAGAAGAAAAAACCTTTAGGCCACTAAACAAATTGAGAACCTAGAGACATGAATCTAGAGTCATGATAGTACGAACAGAACAAAAACTTGAGGAAACAGATACAACATATGATGACCATTTCTCAAGTCTGGAAAAACATTTAGTATCCCGAGGATAAGAAAAGATGGATGAGTACCCTAGATGAATGTCCTAATTGAAACTTCTATGATACCTTGTGGGATACTAAAGTGGTTTTGGCATGTAGATAATGGAAGGAATCTAAGAGAACACCAATACACCTGATCAAAGTAACCAAGGGGCAGATGTGGTAACATCTTCCATCCTATCACCAGAAATAATAGCAAAAATCACTCGATAGGTGGTCAAGCATGTGATAAGGACTCTACAATCACAGCTTGAGGTTTAGAATGAACTAAGAATGGGAATCAATGAACTAGTCATTCCTCTAAGATTAACCATGTGCAAATGAACGACAGTTGAGATTAATTCAATCAAAAAGGATATCCACTTCAAACGATCCGTAAGGTATAAAAACAAGAAACCACAAAATGACCAAAAGACGGGCAAGGAAAGCAAGAAACAGAAACAAACTCACCAAACTGAAAAAGAACAAAAGAAGCAGGCTAGGAGACCAGGGTTGTGCTATGTGTGCAGACAAAGGGGTCATTTGGCAAGAAACTACCCGACTACACCCACCGAAGCTCCTCAGCCACAAGATAATCAGGGCTATGGTCAGAACCAAGCCACAATGTTTGTTGTTAAGACTCAGGAAGATCAAGACCCTCAGTAGAAACCCTCATAGTCCAATGTTAGGACAAATGAACTAATTTTGAATATGAGTAGTAGTAGGGAGACCTTTAGTTTCAGATTGCTATATGTTAGAATTTATGAATTTTAAGTTGAAATACGGTTTTGTACCAATTATCTCTATTAATAAAATTTTGCCCTTAAAAACTCTTGTCGTTACATTTTGAATATCCAAAAATGAAAAATATAGGAATAGAAAGTGTGTGTAGTGACTCTAGAACCTGCCGTATTGTACAATGAAACTTTTACCCTCAGATAGATTGAGAATTTAGGGCTAGGTATGACCCTAAATGAAAGACAAACCTATCTCTATAGAAAGTCCAGCCATCGGACCTGTTGCATCAAATCAAGGATGAACAAAAGGCAAGACAAATGACTCACAAGCTTCATAGAGGAAATTGAATAGGACAAGCATACTGACTTCAAGTTAGATGCTGAGAATACCCTAAGACTCGAAAGGATCTGTATACCTTAGAATGGATAGAGTAAGCAGATCACCCAATAGTGAAGGATAAGTAATCCCTACCAAAGTGACCCATTCGATCATTTGGAGAAGCCACCATTACTTGAGAACCGATCAAAGGTCAGAAAATCAACAGCTGAGAATCGGGGAGTCTATTATGTATGAAACGACCTATTAGGGAACATATAGGAATACAATGAACCAAACAGTTAGACACCATCTTGATCAGGAGACACAACTTATGAAACATAGTTTTGCTAAATTTAGCAAACGATAGCCAAATTCCTTAACCATGTAGCTTTGAAAACACTAGAGGCTCTCACCAAGATAGTTACGAAGACTCAAGCCCTTAGGCTTATCAAATTAGTCAAAACCAACCCATTTACCAGAAATACCTAACGAAATGACGCACGAATAAATGTATAAAAATTTTGAGGACGAAATTCATTTAAGGGGGGTAGAATGTAATACCCCGAAGATTTGTACGAAATTAGATGAACGAAATTAAATAAAGTAATTCGGCTTTGAGAAATTTATAATGCTTTTAGAGATAAATTGTGTATATTCTAAAGTATGAAATTAATTAGAAAACCTTGCTATTCGAGAATTAATAACAATCATAGATATATGTGAATATGAAAGGTGAATATTAGATTAAGACAAGTATTTAAAAAATATTTGGTGGTAAAAATAATAATAATAATAATATTATTATTATTATTATATGATATAAGTATGAATAATATGTGGGTCCTAAAATAATATCATATTATAGATATAAATAAATAATTGAATGTATAAAGATTAATGTGTAAATTTATAACATTTTTATTCAATAAAAATGTTGTATATTTATCTAAAATAAATATAATATTATAAAATTATCAATTTATAATTACATAAATAATATAAAAAAGGAATATAAAATGTATGTGGAAATAATGAAATGAAAAATATAGAGAAATAGAGATTATTAATTGAAAATATTAAAGAAATAAAAAATATCTAATAAATACAAAAATCAAAGAATAAGAAAGGGGAAAATATTAGTAAGTCCATGAAATAGAACGATTTATGCAATAAAACCAAGTTTTCATCAATTAGAAAGTGTATAGTTGCTAAATTTTGGATAATAGCAACCTTAGAAAGTGATTTTGGTATTAGAAACTGCATCCAACGGCCAGAAATACATCATCTGCACAATCTAAGATCTCACGGTCAGGATCAAAATCGCACCAAACGCTCGGATACACCGAATCACTAAAATCCAACGATCCACAAACGATCTGCCAGATCCAACGAATGAGACCAAACCAAAACCGCCGCCCGGATGCACCGAATCAGCAAAATCTAATGGCCCACGTTCAATCCATCAAATCCAACGGCTCACGGCTCAGGCGCGATCGTTGATCGCGAATGTGCTGAGATCGAGGAACATCCAACGGAACTCTACCGAATTTCAGAGGTGTGCAGAAATGACGTATTTAAGGTGGAAGTGACTTCTAACTTCTACTTCTTTATTTTAATTTGAATAAATCTTGCTTGTGTGATAATGTTTTGAAGATGACTGATTGAATATATGTTTTAATATGAATGCTTTATTTATTTGATGTGCCATGAATATACATGTTATGCATGTTTAGAAATTAAGAATATTGATGTATGTTATACATGAATTGTGCCATGAATAAATATTTAATGATTCATGCTTTGTATATGTTGCATCGATGGTTTAATCTGATATTATGTGTTTTATCACTAAGAAAATATTAAATAATGATTCAATCCACGTACCGGCGCGATGATGGACTGCATATTGTCATCGTGTGTTCCACCCCCGACCCGACTTTCCAATTTGCAATTGACAATTTTGAACTGGTTTTCCAAGAGTGATCCCACTTCATAGATATTGGGGTTTGAGTTTCCGTTTGTCATTCTCTCTCCCTACGATGTGGAACATACAGATCAAACTTTTTCAGTTCGAATGTCAACCATAAATAAGAAATTGTTTGAATCGCCTATTGTACAAAAGTGTTTGATATGCTTGGTTTGTTTGAATTGAAATAATGATTTAGATGTTGAGAAAGATCAACTGGGCTATGTGCTCACCCCTTCCTTCTATTTTTCAGGTAATTGATTTACATGAAGACCGTAAAAATTAGTTAGGTTCTTTTATTTAAAAAGCTTTTAATTTCTATGTAAGGGCATGCTGCCCAAGTTTTGAATCTTTCGTTGTAACACTTTTTCTTCAAGATCAAATTATGTACTCAATTTTATTTAATTAATTGAGTTTATGAATTTCAGTTATTTCCTATACTATTGCCTCATTAAATTCTTAAATTTAAGTTATGTTCTGTTAAATACAATCATGGCGTAAAATAATTGAAATAGAAAGAAAGTCAAGTGTGTGTCACTTGTAAATGTAACACCGGCGCAACCCGTCGTTTGGTTTAGTCCACTGTAAAGAGAATGGTGGACATGTCCAATGCTTAAAGATACAGGGGTTGGGGTGTTAAAAAACTGTCCAACTGCACCCGCTCAGGCTCCTAAGCCACAAAACACTTAAGAAGGAGGTCAAAATTATCATTCTCAGGGCAGACAACAACAACAGAATGCCAATCAAGGTCGTGGGTAGAACCATGCTAGAATGTTTGCTGTTGAGGTTCAAGAAGATTAAGACCTACCCTAGAAGTCATAATATAACAATATTAGGAAAGAAAAACTTGATTAGTCCTTTATTTAAATTTGTTATATGTTAGCATTTATGAATTTTGAATTGAAATAAGGTTTTGTACCAATTATCTTCTACTAATGAAATTTATTCTTTTAAGAACTCTTGACATTACATTTTCAATATCCAAAAAGGGAAAGTGTGGGAATAGAAAAAGGTAGGAGTGACCCTGACACTTGTTGTGTGGCAGAAGTAAAAAAGAAACTTTTACCCTCAAATGGATTAAGAACTTTGGGCTAAGTATAACCCTTAATAAAAGACAAACCTATCTCTATAGCAATTCGTGCCACCAGACCCGTTGCTTCAAATCAAGGATGAACAAAAGGCAAGACAAATGGCTCACTAGCCTAATGGAGGAAAGTAAAAATGATAAGCATACTGACCTTAGGTTAGATGCTGAGAATTCCCTAAGACTTAGGGAGAAGATACAATATGGTTTAGTGTGGATTGTCTAACTGAAGTGGCTCATTTTCTTTCAATTAGATCCACAGACCAAGTTAAGATGGGAGAATTCTATAGGATACAGAATCTATGAAACACTTAAGAATTATACCCAGATTTGCTAATATAGTTCTTTACCCATGTAGTTTCAAAAAAACAACAGAGGCTATTACAAAGATTGTTACACAAACTTAGAGCCCTTGGGCTTACCAGATTAGTCAAAAATAAACAATAATATAAATCTATGAAGATGTACAAATTTTGAAGATGAAATTTTTCTAAGGAGGGCAGGTCGTACTACCCTAAAAAAAAACTCTGTACTCAATTAAAAGAAATTTATCATTTATTAAATGAAATTTGAGTGCAAAATAAAATCAGGTTCATTTCAGGGCCAAATTTGGTAGGTTCCAAAAGTCTCATTCTGTGACCCTTAGGGATCCAAAACAACCTGAAATGAAGCAAAATGACTTGAACTGACCAATTGAACAACATATCTGAAAATCAACTCAATTGGTCAAAATTAGGGTTTTTATTTGCCAAACACCCTTCAAGGGGTCCAAATTAGGAAAGAACTGAGAATAAAGTTACGTTAGGAAATCAAAATGACTTGAAATGAAACAGCATGACATGAACTAACAAAATAGATGACATATCCAAAAATCAGGACAATTGGCCAAAATTAGGATTTTCATTTGTCTAATGACTTCAGTGGGTTCTAAAATAAAGAAAGTATGTGAAAGGAAAATAAGTTTGGGCTAAACTATGCCTTAAACTATATGTTAAAAACCATAATTACTTGTAAATAAAGAGATATTAATTTTTATTTGATTTTTGTTAACCCATGAATGCACGACCACCCCTAGGCATGTGCAAGTCACATGGGTGGAACACCATGATCGTATACTCTCACCCTACCCAATTATATGAGACATAATGCATTGTTTGGAAACCATGAGTTGATGACTTAAAGAGATGTAGAAAAGTTTCCTATAGGCATGAGAACACAAAAGAAAGAAAATAGAAAGTTTTCATGAACTCAATTAAGAATGGTATCTCATGTTGATTCAAGAGTGCAGACTGGAAGTTTGGAACCATGATTATGTGTCCATCAAATTTAGATCATGTGCACACTAATCAACAATGTTGGACATCCAAGGAAGGAATAAGAAAGTTTCCATGCACTATACACACATGGCACACAAGAAACTGAACTCAATTAGCAAGTTGCCCATGTGTGACGCTTAAAAGAGTAAAGGAAACAAATGAACTAATTGATCACATTATCTAAATCATGTGCATAAGAGAAAATAAGAAAGTTTTCTATTCAAATGTACACTCACTAAGAGAAGGAAAGATTCCTTTCTCACAAGATCTCACCAAATTGGAAACTCCCATTTATGCTCCCTCATGATGCCTTAAAGAGGAAAAACCCAAGATATGGTCACATGTACACTTACTAAACTAGATATTCTCACAAAATCTCTTCAAAGAGGATGTCCTAACTAATATAGGAACCCTTCCAATTCTGATTTTATGATCACACTTAAATAAGAAAGCACACATATGCTCACACATGAATAGAAAGCCTTAGTGGTCCCAATTTCCAAACCATGAGCCCATTTGCCCTATTATAGGCAAACCATCCCACGAGTGTTTGGAAACTTGCCCAACTTTGTGAGCTGCCCAAAACAGGCCCCCCTTGCTCATGAACATCTATATAAACTCTTTTTGTGCTCTCATTCTTTTCATCCCAAAAACAAGAGTTGAAACCATCATCTTAGCTTATTCTAGCCTTCTTTTTGAAAGCCCCTTCTCATCCTCGTTTTTCTTGCTTTCATTTTTATTAGGAAGTTAGGATCTTATAGTTTTCTTTCATAAGTTCTTTAAGTTCTGAAAGTGGTAGATAAGGGGAACCTCTGCCGGATTCAACAAGAAACTTGGATTGAGGTGGAGGGAATTTCTAGAACTTTTATCTTATTATTTCAAGTTCCTAGCATGTTCATGCATGTTTCTTTTAGTTTACAACATGATTTATTCAGTTTTAGCATGATTGATCATATTCAAATTTCATTTTAGCATGTTGCATGTTTTTTAATCATTCATGAGATCATACCATGCCTAGAAACCATGCTTATGTTTGTTTTTAACTTTTCAAGCATGCTATGTGTGTTTCCACGCTTTCTTAAATGTTTAAATTCTGAGATTTAATATTCTAATTTAGTATCATAATTATGTGATTTTAAACACAAGAAAGTGAAGATAAGATCCACGTACTGTCATAGTAACCCGTATGGGTATTGTGGGTATTCTTGACACATGCTTGGAGTGTGTGGTTGTAAAGTGCAACTAAGGGATACTTGGTATGTGGCATCTAACGGAAAGTAACAAAGAAATGTCTTTTCATCCTAAAGATGGGTATCTAAATTAAGAAAATCAAGAGAGTAGAACCACTTTCAGTCACAACGTCAACTTGAACCAATTTGATGTACGAATCGCTTAATGTTTGAAAGTATGTGAATTTGAATGTATTAGAAATTTGAAATAACAAGATAGTTGTTTGATGGATGATTCACTAGGCTATGTGTTCACCCCTCTCTTTTTAACATTTCAAGAAATTGAATATGATGGCAATGGAAATTTGATAGTAGCTATTGTTGGAATGTTTCTTTTTTCAATGTAAGGGCATGTTGCCCACTTTAGATTTATTTGACTTTTGCTGAATTTTTATTTTAAAATTTTGAGTTATGTACTCTTAATTGTGAATTTAATAATGTACTTCTTTATTTTTAAAATAAATAAAGAGTTAGAAATATTCTTTTTTCTACTTGTAATGCCTTATTGATTTTAAAATTGATCAAATTAGGTGAGACACTTATGAAAGTTTCAATAAGAGTTAGAATAAAGGAATCCAGATGCAAATTGTGTACTTGTAAATGTAACATAGGACCGAACCCACCTTGTGGTTGAGCTTAAACTTATTTCTAGGGGGTTGGGGTGTTACATGAGATTCCTTTTGGTTTGGCCAATGCCCCATCGGCATTAATGGATTTAATGAACTAAGTATTTAGACAATACCTTCACCAGTTTGTGGTGGTATTCATGGACAACATCCTAATTTACTCTAAGTCAAAAGTTGAACACTTAGAACACTTACGGATAGTGTTGGAGACCCTCAGAAGGCACTAATTATATGCCAAGTTTAGCAAATGTGAATTCTAGATGAAGATGGTCAAGTTCCTTGGCTATATAATATTAGCGGAAGGCATCTTTGTAGACCTAGAGAAGGTAGAACTTGTCATGGACTAGAAATAACCAAAGACAGTTATAGAGATCAGGAGTTTCTTAGGCCTGGCTAGATACTATAGGAGATTCATCTAAGACTTCTCCAAACCGGCATAACTTATGACCAAGTTAACTAGGAAAGGCATTAAATTCACTTGGGATGAGAAGTGCGAGCAATCATTCTAAGAATTAAAAAGGAGATTGACTTCGACCGCTATCCTAGTCACTCCAACACATGGTATCACTTATGTCCCATATAAGATGTTTCATTGAGTGGATTGGGAGTAGTCTTGAAGCAAGAGAAGCAAGTAGTCGCTTATGCCTTGCGACAACTAAAGGTCCATGAGAAGAATTACCCTACTCACAACCTAGAGTTAGTAGCCATTGTATCTCCCCTGAAGATTTAGAGACACTATCTTTATGATGAGGAATTTGATCTATTTTCAGAGCACAAGGGCTTGAACTACTTCTGCACCCAGAAGGAGTTGAACCTCAAGCAACAGAAATGGACAGAGTATGATTTCCAACTACACTAGCATTTGGGGAAGGCCAATGTTGTGGCTGATGCCTTAAGTAGAAAGTTTAACAAACAGGAGGAAGAAAAGGGCCAGGTGTACTAGTTGATTGTAGACTTTAAGTTGGGTGTAACCTTGAATGAAAAATGAGCATGTCTTGCCAACCGGATCTTCTGCACCACATCATGGATGATCAAAGGCAAGACAAATGGCTCACTAGTTTGATAAAAGGAGTTACACAAGGTAGGCATACTAACTTTAGGTTTAATGCTAAGAATACCCTAAGACTTGGCGAGAGGGTTTGTATGCCCCAAAATGGACAAAGTAAATAGACCATACTAGCTGAGGCTTGTTAGACCAAGTAAACAATGCATCTAGGTGGAGATAAGATGTACCAAAACCTCAGAAAGACTTACTGGTGGAGAGGAATGAAGAGAGATATGGCTAAGCATGTTGCCAAATGCTTAACTTGTCAACAAGTAAAAGCAAAACAAACATTGGAAACCCTCTGGAATGTTACAACCACTCCCTATCCCTAAATGAGAGTGGTATAACATTGCCACAGACTTTGTTAGTGGTTTACCTAGGAACTAAAAGGGAGAAGATACTTTTGGGTGATTGTGAATTATCTCACTAAAGTGGTTCAATTTCAGCCAATCAGGTCTATAGACCAAGTTAGTAAGTTGGGAAAACTTTATATAAAAGAAATAGTAAGGCTGCATGATGTACCCAAGACAATGGTATCTGACCAAGACTCTCACTTGACTTCTCAATTCCGGCTGAGTCTACAGAAGAAGTTGGGCACTAAACTCACCTTGATTACTACTTTCCACGCTCAAACAGATGGGTAGTTTGAGAGAGTCATCCAAACCTTAGAGGACATAATGAGGTCATCTGTTTTTGACTTTAAACGGAATTGGAGCAAGTACTTACACTTAGTGGAGTTTGCCTATAATAATAGTTATCAAGCAAATATTAAGATGGCTCAATTTGAAGATCTATATGGAAGACCCTACAGATCACCAACCTGTTGGTTAAACTTGAAGATCATGTACTGACTGGGCTAGACTTGATGGAAGAAATGAATACCAAGTCAAATTGATACAAAGAAGATTGGCTATAGCTTAGAGTCATCAGAAGTGATATGTTGATAAGAGAAGGAGACCCCTTGAGTTCCAAGTAGGTGAAAAGGTATTTTTGAGGATCAGTCCTCATAAGAGCATCAAGAGATTCAGATTAAAGGGAAAGTTGTCACCGAGATTTGTCGGACCCTTTGAAATACTTAGAAGAATCGAGGAATGTGCTTATGAGTTAGATCTACCAAACAAGATGACCTCAGCTCACAACATGTTCCTTGTATTGATGTTGAGAAAGTACGAACTAGATCCCTCTCACGTTATCCACTAGCAAGAAGTGAACATCCAGGATGATGCCACGTACAAGGAAGCAACAGTTAGAATCCTTGATCATAAAGTAAAAAACCTGAAAACAAAGGATATCCCATTCGTTAAGGTGTTGTGAAAACATTATGGAGTGGAAGAAGCCACCTAGGAACTGAAAAGCGAAATGAAGACCAAATAGCCACATCTGTTCACTAGGAATCCCTGAATAAGTACAAATTTCAATAACGAAATTTTTCTAAGGTGGGTAGGTTGCAATACCCTGAATAATTTGTACAAGATGAAATGAAATTATAAATGAAACCAATTGATCAAAAAAAATCATTTTAGGAATTGATTAGCAAATTCATTTGCTCAAAAATCTCTCAGGGAAGTGAGAATTAAGAAAAGGAAATGAAATAACATGAAAGAAACAACTCAAATGATTTAGGCATAAGAAACTCACTTCATTTGCCCAATTTAGGATTCATTTGCCAAATATGCTTTAGTGGAATGAGAATTAAGAAAGAAAATCATGAAAACTCTAGCTAAACACAATATTTGAATTTTTATTAATTTTATGTGAACCCAAAAATATGTGAAAAAGGCCTAAACTACCCCAAGGCATCCCATGTAATGAGCAAACCATGGTGGAATTTCTAAAATACCCTAGGCATGTGCATGTCACATGAGGGAGAAGAAGAAAGATAGAAAATAGGAGTTTCTAAGATGCCCATGATCATGTGCACCAAATTTTCATGCACACTAAGATTTCCCCTTTGAACAAGAAACCCTAGCCATTTGTGCATGAATCATTTTAGAAATACTAAAAGATGATCATATGTACTCAATCGATGGCACTTACATACACCCTAAGCCATGACGTCCCAAATAATCCAAAGTTAGAAACTAAAAAGATTCTAGGCTATCTTGATGCCAAAATGAAGAAGATATGATCCAAAATGGAAGTCTCCATGTACTTCATGCCCAAGAAAGTAAATGGGAAAGTTTTAGATCATTGAGAGCACAAGTAGAAGGAAAACACTATAACAAGTGGTCCCAAATGTCTCAAGACAAGAATAGAAAGTTTTCCATGTTGCATGAGCCTAAACCATGTGCTTGAAGTCCAAGGAACCAAAATGGTAACTTGCTATGCTAGGTTTGTACATACAAAGAGAAAGGAATCAGCTAGCATATCACATAGGTTTGGAAATAAAAAGTGATCCCATGATTCATGTGCACGAATGAGGGACTCCTAAAATAGTGCTCACCAACAAAAGGGAACCAAAATAGAAGTTACCAAGCATATGAGCATTCTAGTCCAAGAATAGAAGGTTCTTTGCTCACACAATGACTTGCTGATTTTTGCACAATAACATAAGGAAAGATGCCCAAATCCATGAACCAAAATTACAATGTTCTAATATTGGTTCATACACACACAAGAAACATTCAGATCATGGGTGAACCATAACAGAAGTTGCTAGGATTCCCATGATCACAAACACTAAGGAAGGAAAGAAAACAGAATTAGAAACAAATCCTATAGGATATCATGTGTCCCAAGATAAAAAGATTAAAGAGAGAAATTAGTAGGCATGCTTAAAATGTCCCATGCTAATTTCTAGAAGTTTCTATAATACCCATGTTGCTAAATTGTGTAAAAACTAAATGTTTCCTCACTCACACCATGACAAACCAAGGAGGATACACTTGCTGATTTTTGCATGACAACCTTAGAAACAATTCAAATCGTGGTCCCATTGCCCAAATCATGTGCATAAGAGAAAATGGCAAAGAGGCCTAAACAAACACATGTGCTCACAAGAAAAGATTTACTTACTAAAGTATATTGGAAAGTGTCTCAAATCAATTCACACCAACCAATGAATCATTCCTAGCCATTCTTGAGCACAAAACTACATTAGAAAGTTTTCCCCAAGCACGTGAGCCAAGATTGGATTTCTTGCCTAAACCATAAGTATGCTCACACAAGATAAGGAAGCCCTAGTGGCCCACTTACTCAAAAGGTTCTCAAGAGAGGGGGGAAGATACATAACCAAAACGTCCCCCTTGTGCTCTTGAAACTCTATATAAAGGTCCCCTATGCTCACTTTTTCTTCATTCCAAAGCAAGATCTGACAAGTCCCTCTTGTTCTTCTTAAGCCTTCTTCTTGACACCTTTTCTCACTTCTCTTTTGTTCTTGAGTGTTCTTAAGTGAGAAGTTATTGTTCTTCAGTAGTTTACTATTCTTGAAGTGCTTAAACTATAAAAACTTTGTCGAATTTTCAAGAAATTACAAAATAAGGTGGAAGTGATTTCTAGAACCTCCACTTCATTTTTCGTGCATGTTTAAATTTTGTTAAGTATGCATGTTTGGTTTGAATAACATGATTTAATTTTCAATTTAGCATGTGTGTCATGTTTACTTGATCATGAAGCTATGCCATGCTTAGATTATGCATGGTATGCACCATGTCATGCCATATTTTTAGTTTACCATGTACTGTCATAGTGATCCAAAGTGATACTATGAGTGTTCTTTACGTATACTCTGGGTATATGGTTTGTCGTGCTATGTGTATTGGGCATAGCAAAAAATACTTAGAATATGGGCAAGAAAGCCTAAATCCTAATGAAATGTGACATAAAGATTTATCGTCACATTCAAAACGAGGTGTTTTGATAAGAACATCAAGGGATTAGACCCCTTTTAAGTATGAATTGAACAGTAACAACAAATTGTTTAAATCACTTAATTGTTTACAAGTATTTGGAATTGAATATGATATTAGTCTAAGATAATGAATTGGTTGTTTGAAAAAGATCCATTAGGCTATGTGCTTACCCTTTCTCTTTTATCTTTTCAGGGATTGAATTTAACAATTAACCATACAAAAGCTTAGAATATTTACTTTTAGAAAGTTTTTATTTTTATTTTAATGTAAGGGCATGTTGCCCAAGTTTTGAATTTTCACTACAAGTTTCGATTTTGAGTTGAATACTCTTTCTTTTTAGAAGTTTAAATTTGAAGTCATGTACTCACTTTTATTAAATCAATAAAGATTTTGAATGTTTTCTTTTATCTCTTGTGCAATTACCTTAGTGAATGTTTTTAATTAAATAAGATGTGAGATAATTGAATTAGAAAGACAAGTTTTGTACTTGTAATTGTAACTGGACCTTGATGTTCTTTGTGGTTAAACCAAATTGAAAGACTCAAAGGCTAAGGTGTTACAAATATAAACAAACCATACTGGATGAGGCTCAATACGATGCATCCAGGTGGAGATAAAATGTACCAAAACCTTCAAAAGAGTTACTGGTGGAAAAAAATGAAGAGAGATGCAGTTAAGCATGTTGCCAAGTTCTTAACTTGTCCAAAAGTAAAAGTAGAACACTGGAAACCCTCTAGAATGTTACAACTACTCCCTATTTCTGAATGGAAGTACGATAACATTGCCATGGACTTGTAAGTGGTTTACCCAAGAACCAAAAAGGAGAAGCTACTGTATGGGTGATTGTGGGTCATCTCACTAAAGTGGTTCATATCCTGCCAAATCAGATCCACAGACCCAGTCAGTACGCTAATAGAACTCTACGTGAAAGAGATAGTTAGATTTCATGGTGTACCCAATACGATAGTATCTGACTAGGACTCTCGATTCACTTCATAGCTCTCGCAGTGTCTACAAAGGGAATTGGGCACTAAACTCACCATGAGTACTATTTTTCACCCTCAAACAGACAGGCACTCTGAGAGAGTGATCTAGACGTTAGAACACATGTTGAGGTTTTGTATCCTGGACTTTAAAGGGAACTGGAGCAAGCACCTGCACTTAGCAAAGTTTCCCTATAACAATAGTTATCAGGCAAGTATTAAGATGGCTCCATATGAGGCTCTTTATGGAAGGTCCTATAGATCACCAACCTGTTGCACTGAACTTGAAGATCATATAATTACTTGGCCAAAAATTGTGGAAAAAATGAACAACCAAGTCAAACTAATACAAAAGAGGTTGGCTATAGCTCAGAGTCATCAGAAGAGCTATGCCAACAATAGAAGGAGACTCCTAGAGTTTCAAGTGGGTGACAAAGTATTTTTGAGGATTAATCCTCAGAAGGGCATCAAGAGGTTTGGAGTTAAGGGGAAACTATCACCCAACTTTGTCAGAGTGGAAGAAGCTACTTGATAAACATCATGGAGTAGAAGAAGCTATTTGGGAGCTAGAAAGCGAAATGAAGACCAAATATCCACACCTATTCACCAAGAATCCCTAAATATGTACAAATTTCAATAACGAAATTTTATAAAAAGGATAAGTTGTAATACCTTGAAAAGTTTGTATAAAATAAATGAAATGATAAATGAGACCAAATCCATTTCAAGGATCGATTAGCAAGTTTAATTGCTCAAAAACCACTTAAGGAAATGAAAATTAAGAAAAAGAAATGAAATGAAAAAGAATGAACACCTCACATGATCTGAGCATCCGAAATTCATTTCATTTGTCCAATTAAGGGTTTGTTTGCCTAATATGGTTCATAGGAATGGAAATTAGGAAAGAAAATGAAGAAAATTCTAGCCAAATACGAGATATGAATTTTTATAAATTTCATGTGAACCCAAAAATATGTGCTAAAGGCCAAAAATCCTAGTCAAACATGAGATATGAATTTTTATTAATTTTATGTGAACCCAAAAGTTTGAGATAAAAACTTAAAATGCCAATGATGTCTCAACGCATGCGCAAGTCACATGGGAAAAAGGAAGAAAATCAGAAATAGAAGATGTTAACATGCCATGATCATGTACACCCATGCTCCATGCTCACTAAGATGTTCCATAAAGAGTAAGTCCCTAAATTAGCCTCACACACACGCACTTGATACAGACATGTGAGCCATCCTTGTGCATGTTTAGAAACCTTGAAAGGATGATCCCATGTAGACAAGTTATAATGATATCGTGCACCTTCCCTAGCTGTCCAAACAAACAAGAACGAAAAATGAAAAAGTTTCCCTAAGTTCACCCTACCCTAATCTTGGCGCCACAAAGAGAATTGACCATGATATCCTCACTTTGAAAACCTTAGCTGTCCCTTATACTCATGCAAACCAAATTGGAAGTTTCACAAATAAAAACTAGATGAAGTGCCAGATCAAGCTAGATTTTTTTTGCCAAATACTTTATTTAACCCTTATTTTGTGCACCACTCAAAGAGAACTCAAATTAGAATGTTTCCTTGAGCTCAATTGGAAAGAGTATCTTATATTAACCTTAACGCCCAAGTTGTAACACCCACCGAGAATCCTACTTGGACTCTTACCCACGTCGTAGGGCCCACGTCATGGCGTGTCACTCACAGGGTACTGTCCCCTGCCCCCTGGGGTTTTCTTTCGCCTCCGCAGAGATTCGAACCTAAGACCTAGGGCTCAAGTACTTATTTCTTTCCTCATCCGCTACCATTGAGCCAGTACTGGCTCAATGGTAGCAGATGAGGAATGAACTAGGTACTTAAGCCCCAGGTCTTAGGTTTGAATCTCTGCGGAGGCAAAGGAAAACCCCTAGGGGAGGGAACAGTACCTAGTGAGTCACAGCCGCCACGCGATGCGCCATGCGGCCGCCACGCAGCGTAGTTTCGGTGGGACCGGTGGGGTGTGACACAAGTAAAAAATGGGATTAGAAGATTTCTTGCTCACACCTTGACTAGATTCACATGTTGATTTGCGCACACCAACCTTGGCAACAAATCAAACCATGGGCCCTAGTACACACATGCCATGACGTTCCACAAAAAAAGATCTCATGCTTTGATGCCAAAAAAATGATGCAAATAGGAAAGTTGTTATGTACTCAAAATCTAACCTTATCTTGACGCCTGAGGGGATTTGGAAGGATTTCTAAACCAACTTTACATTCATAAATAAAAAGGAGATCAAATGAGGCTTAAATAAAGTCATCACACTAGGAATTGGAAACCATATCTTGCTCACTTGCTCAAACCGTGCTCACCATGAAGAATTGGAAAGATTCACTTGCCCAAACCGTGCTCACCATGAAGACTTGGAAAGATTCACTTGCCCAAGCCATTCCAAAATGTCCCATGTGTGTGCCAGAAAGATTCTCTTTGTGAGCATGCCCAAACCCTCCCCTAGTGCTATTGAAACTCTATATACAGGCCTTTATATGCTCACTTTTTCTTCATCTCAGAGCAAGAGCTGACAAGTCCCTCTTGTTCCTTCTAAGCCTTCTTCTTGGCACCCCTTCTAACTTCTCTTTTGTTCTTGAGTGTTCTTGAGTGAGAAGTTACTATTCTTGAGTGGTTTAGTGTTCTTGAAATGCTTTGACTAAAGAAACTCTACCGAGTTTTCAAGAAAGTGCAAAACAAGATTGAAGTGATTTCAAACACTACCTCTTTAGTAGTTTGAATTAATATTGTATTCATGTAATACCCCAAAATTTTGTCAAATAATTAAAAATAAATAAGTTTGAGAAAAATAAATAAAATAAGTCAAATAGATTAATTTCAAAGATTTTAAGAAATTTTGGGTGCAA
>JAJIYU010009869.1:0-16609 GCA_030144865.1 Tinospora cordifolia | reverse complement strand
GCTCCAAACATATGTTAAGAACACCCATAGCACCCATACGGATCACTATGACAGTACGTGGTTCTTATATTCACATTCTTATGTTTAAGATCACATATTCATTAAAGAAATCCCCTCCACCTTAATCCGAGTTTCTTTGTAGAATCGGTAGAGGCTCCCCTTATCTACCACTTTTAGAACTTCAAGAACTTTTAACCACCAACAAAACTATTTCAACAAGTCTCTAAAATATTGAAATAAGAACTTCTCACACAAGCAAAGAGGGAAATGTCAACTTTTTGCTTTGGGATGAGATGAATGTGAGCAAGAGGGGGGTTTATATAATTTTTCAATAGCACTTAGGGGACGTCTAGGGCAGCTTGGGCATCTCACAAGGTTGGGCAACTTTCCAAACATTTATTGGACGGTTTGGATTGAAAAAGGAATGTGGGCTTATGGACCACTAAGGCTTGTTAAATCCTTATGAGCCATAATTTGATTCTCTAGTCTATTTCTTAATTAATATTAGAGAACATTTTTAGATTTAGAAACATACTAATCTCATTTGGGACGTCCTCTTTTAGATCAGCTCATGCTTATGAAACTTTCTTATTTAGTCTCTTGCTTGCTTATCACACAAGATACACATGGAATGTTTTTTATTTCTTCATTCTTGGATGTCAAGTATGAGGAGTATGCTATCAGCCTTGAAGGGACACTATATCATGGTCTGATATTCAAATCTAAGCTCAAAGAAACTTCTTAATTCAGTTCATACTCCAAAAGTGGCATACCCCTTAGTGTACACTCTTGAATTGGCACCAAAAGGAGAGAAAAAGAAGTTGTTATTTTGGTTTTCTTGGCTTATGTGCATGGGACGGCTAAGGTTTTTGGGTGCATGTTTCAAATTTCAAATCCTTCTAAATTGGTTAGTTCACATGTGTGCACACACACATACACACACATGGCCGGTTAGCACAACATGGGGCATGGTATGTATGATCAAGCATGGTGTACATAGAATTACTCTTCTTGAATTTTCCAATTCCTATGTGACGACTCATCCCTTGGGTAGGTGTGGGCATACATGATCAGTTGTATGGCATATAAGATCATATTTCATGAATTCAAATGATAGACACGTCTCATGGAGCCTTGGGTAGGGTAGGGTGCACATGATCATGGTGTTCCACCCACGTGTTTCGCACATGATAGAGGTGGCCATGACTTCAAGTGTTCACAAAAGTTAAATTAAAATTAATATCTCCTTATTTACAAGGAATTATGATTTATAACCTATAGTTCTAGAATCACATGAACCTAATGCAAATTTTAATGTATGGTTTGGCTTGTGATTTTCCCTAAAAAATTTTCCTTATTTAAGACCCATTGAGATCACTAGGCAAATAAAAATCTAAATCTTGGCCAATTGTTCTAATATTTGGATATGTCATTCATTTTGTTAGTTCATGTCATTTCGTTTCGTTTCGAGTTGATCCCCTTAAGTACCCTAAATGCCAATTCCTTCCTAATTTGGACCCCTGAAGGGTGTTTGGCAAATGATGACTCTAACCATGACCAATTATTCTAATTTTTGGATATGTTGTCCCACTAGTTGGTTCGTGTCACCTTACTTCATTTCAAGTTGTTTTGGGTCCCTCAGGGTCACTAAATGAGAGTTTTGGAACCTGCCAAATTTAGCCTTGAAATGAACACGATTTCATTTTACACCCAAATTTCTCTAAATAGATATTAGATTTCATTTCAAGTAAAGAGTTTTTAGAGTATTATAATATTGGTCTATGTTCACCAATAATAGTTTTTTAAACTCTAAGTAAGCATATTTTTTATTACAAACATCAATATACAATCATCGATCGTCATAGACCATTATAAACCACCATAGACTATTATCGACCACAACATACCATCATAGACCATGATGTATTAGTCTTTCTTTGGTTTAAGTAAGTTCATAGACAATTACAGATATAAAAAACCACGTTATATAATTATAAATGACTATAAGCCTTCATATACCATTATAGATAGCTAAAAACCATCATAGAACATTGAAGAAGGTCATAGACCAACATGCTTAAGCCAATAAAAGACTAACATATTGTGGTCTACAATAGTCAGTAGTAGTCTATGATAGTCTATGGTGATCTATAATGGTTTATGATCGTCTATAGTAGTCTTTTTGAACTATAAATTAGTTCATTTTTTACTATAAACGTCAATACACAATCATAAACCATCATAAATCATGAAAGACTACCATAAAATATCATAAACCACTACAAACCATCATAGACCATAATGTATTAGTCTCTCTTTCGTGTAAGTAAGTTCATAAACAATTACAGGCATAAAAACAACTATAAATAATTATAAATTACTATAAACACTCATAGATATTATAGACAACTAAAGGCCATCATAAACCATTATAGAAGGTCATAGACCATCTAACTTAAGTCAAAGAAAGACCAACATATTATGGTCCAGATGGTCTGTAGTAGTCTATGGTGGTCTGTAATGGTCTATGATCATCTATTATCGTCATTTCCAACTCTATGTAAGCTTATTTTTTATTACAAACATCAGTACACAATCATAGGCAATCATAGACCAACATAGACTATTATACAATACAACATACCATCATAAACCATAATGTATTAGTCTCTATTTGGTTTAGGTAAGTTCATAGACAATTAAAAGCATCAAAACTAACTTTAGATAATCATAAATAACGATAAACCCTCATGGACAATTATAGATAGCTAGGGACCATTATAGACCATTATAGAAGGTCATAGACCAACTTAAATAAGCCAAAGAATGACAAACATATTATGGTCTATGATGGTCTGTAATAGTCTATAATAGTTGATGGTAGTCTTTTTGAACTATAAATAACTTCATTTTTTACTATAAACATCAATTCGCAATCATAGACTATTAAAGACAACCATAGACTATGATAGACTACTCAAGACCATCATAGACAATAATGTATTGGTCTCTCGTTAGTTTAAGTAAGTTCATTTACAATTACAGGCATCAAAACCCACTATAGATATAAAAAATGACTAGAAACCCTCATAGACCTTAATGGATAGCTAGAAACCATCATAGACCATTATAGAAGGTTATATACAAAAGCTAAAGAATGACAAACATAATATAGTCTAAAGTGGTCGGTAGTAGTCTATGATAGTCTATGGCTGTCTATAATTGTAATATCCTGAAAATTGTGTAAGAAATGATTGAATTATAAGGATAAATTAAACCAATTCATTTCAAGGATCAATTAGCTAGTTTAATTGTTAAACAACCCTCAAAAAATTAAAAAATGAAAATGAAATGAACTGAAATGAAATGAAACAAATCACCCAACTAGGCATCTGAAATTCATTTCATTTGTCCAATTAAGGGTTCATTTGCCTAATATGCTTTAGTGGAATCTGAATTAGGAAAGAAAATAGAGAGAACCTTAGCCAAACAAAAGTTATAAATTTTTATTGATTTCATGTAAACTCAAAAATATATGCTAAGGGCCTAAAATCTTAGCCAAATGAAAGATATGAATTTTTATTAAATTCTACCTTGTGCACATCACTCAAATTAGAAGTTGCTTGATGATCAAGAGAGCAATGAATTGAGATCATTTCCTTACTCACACCTTGGTGTCCCAAAGAGATTTACTAGCTGATTTGTAACACATAACATTAGAAACATTCCTGGTTGATTTTGTGAGCACAAAATCATATTAACAAGTGGCCCAAGCTGGTGCGTCAAAATTACATTGGTGCCCCAAACCATACATTAAAGAATTGGAAAGGTTCCATGCTCACAAGATCACCCATATTGACCCATATTGATGCCTCAACTGATTTGGAAAGGGTCCTAAACCTCTTTGAGTTCACACCTAAGAAAGAAACAAGAAAAGGAATCAAACTTTCACACACATACGGAAAACGTGTGCTTACATTAAGCTAAGGACAATCATAAACCATAATGTATTAGTTTCTCTTTGGTTTAAGTAATTTCATATATAATTGCAGGCATCAAAAACCACTATAGATAACTGTAAATGACTATAAACCCTCATAGACCATTGTAAACAATAGGAGACCATCATAAACTAGTATAGAAGGTCAAAAACCAACTTACTTAAGTCAAAGAGAGACTAACATATTATGGTCTACGACAATTTACAGTAGTCTATGATATTCTATGGTGGTTTATAAGGGTCTATGATTTTCTATAGTAGTATTTTTCAACTTTAAGTTATTTTCGACTACAAACATCAATACAAAATCGTAAACCATCATATACCGTTATAGACCACTATAAACATTGTAGACCACTACAGACGACCATAAACCATAACGTATTAGTCTCTCTTTGGTTTAAGTAAGTTCATAGACAATTACAAGCATCAAAAATCACTATAAATAACTTTAAATGAGTATAAACCCTCATTGACCATTATAGACAACTACAAACCATCATCGACTATGATAGAAGGTCATAAGCCAACTTACTTAAACCAAAGAAAGACAAATATATTATGGTCTACAATGGTCTATAGGAGTCTATCATAGTCTGTTGGGTTTTATAATTACCTATGTTCATCTATAATACTATTTTTGAACTATAAGTAGCTTCATTTTTTATTATAAACATTAATACACAATTATAGACCATCTTAGACCATTATAGACCAACGTAGACTATTATAGACCATTATAAGAGATTATAGACCGTAATTATTAGTTTCTCTTTGGTTTAAGTAATTTCATAAACAATTACAACCACAGAAACCATTATATATAATTGTAAAAGACTATAAACCCTCACAACCATTGTATACAACAAGAAACCATCATAGACAATTATAGAAGGTTAAAGACCAACTTACTTAAGCCAAAGAAAGACTAACATCTATCACGGTCTGTAGTAGTCTATGATAATCTATGATGGTCTATAATGGTCTATGATTGTCCTTAGTTATCTTTTTCAAATCTAAGTAAGTTTATTTTCGACTGCATACATCAATACACAATCATATACCATCATAGACCATTATAGACGACCATAGAGTATTGTAGACCAATGCAGACCATCATAGACTATAATGTATTAGTCTTTCTTTGGTTTAAGTAAGTTCATAGACAATTATAGGCATCAAACATCACTATAGATAATTATAAATGACTATAAGCCCTCATAAACCATTATAGAAACTTGGAGACCGTCACAGACCATTATAGAAGATCAAAGGACAACTTACTTAAGCCAAAGAAAGACTAGCATATTTTTGTCTATGATGATCTGTGTTACTCTATGATAGTCTATTGTGGTCTACAATGGTCTATGATCATCTATAGTAGTCTTTTTGAAATCTAAGTAAGTTCATTTTCAGTTAGAAACATCAATGCACAACCATAGATCACCATAGACAATTGTAGACCACCATAAACTCTCATATCATTGACCACTATAGACCATCACAGACCACAATGTATTGGCCTCTCTTTCGTTTAAGTAAGTTTATAGACAATGACAAGTACTAGAAATCAATATAGATAATTATCAATGACTGTGAACTCTCATAGACCATTATACACAGCTAGCGACCATCATAGACCATTATAGAAGGTCATAGTGCAAGTTAGTTAAGCCTAAGAAAGACAGAGATATTTTGATCCATGATGATTTGTAGTAGTCTTTTTCATTTCTAAGTAAGTTCATTTTTGCCTACAAACATCAAAACACAATCATAGACTATTATAGACCACGTAGACAATTATACACCACTAGAGACCATCATAGACCATAATGTATTAGTTTTTCTTTGGTTTATGTAATTTCATAGACAATTACAGGCATTAGCAGCTACTATAGATTATTGTAAATGACTATAAACTCTCATTGTCCATTGTAGACAACAAGATACCATAATAGACCATTATAGAAGGTCAAAGACCAACTTACTTAAGCAAAGGAAAGACTAACATATTATGGTCTATGATGGTCTACAGTAGTCTATGACAGTCTATGGTGTTTTATAATGGTCTATGATATTCTATAGTAGTGTTTTTCAATTCTAAGTAAGTTCCTTTTCAACTACGAACATCTATACCAAATCATAGACCACCATACACCATTATGGACCACCACAGACTATCGTAGATCACTACAGACAACGATATAGCGTAACGTATTAGTCTCTCTTTGTTTTAGGCAAGTTCATATATAGTTACAAGCATTAAAACCCACTACTAATAATTATAAATTACTATAAACCCCCATAGACCATTAGAGACAATCACAGACCATTATATTAGGTCATCGATCAACTTACTTAAGCTAAAGAAAGACTAACATATTTTAGCCTATGATGGTCAGTAGTAGTCTATGGTAGTCTATGGTGGTCTACAATGGTCTATGATTATCAACTCTAAGTAAGTTCATTTTTATTGTCAAACATCATTACACAATCATAGACCATCATAGACTATTATAAACCAACGTAGACTGGTATAGACTACTACAGACAGTCATAGACCATAATGTATTTGTTTATCTTTAGTTTAACTAATTTCATAGACAATTATAGGCATCAAAAACCACTATAGATAATTATAAATAGCTATAAACCCTCATAGATCTTTATAGAAAACTAGACCATTATAGAAGGTCATAAACCAACTTACTTAAACCAAAAAAAGACTAATATATTATGGTCTACGATGATCTGTAGTTGTCAATCATAGTCAATTGTGGTTTATAATGGTCTATGGTCATTTATAGTATTATTTTTGAACTATAAGTTACTTTATTTTCCAGTATAAGCATCAACATCTATAGACCATTAAAGACCATCATAGAGTATCACAGACTACTATAGACCATTATTGATCATAATGTATTAATCTCTCTTTAATGTAAGTAAGTTCATAGGTAATTAATGGCTTAAAAAACCACTATAGGTAATAATAAATGACAACTAAAAACTGAGCTATAAGTAATTTCATTATTGACTATAAACATCAATACACAATTTTAGGCTATCATAGACCATTAAGAGCCACCATAGACTACCATAGACTGCTACAGAGCATCATAGACCATAATATATTAGTATCACTTTGGTTTTAACAATTTTATAGACAATTACATGCATCAAAAGCCATTATAGATAATTATTAATAACAATAAACCCTCATAGACCTTTATAGACATTTAGAGACCACCATAGACCGTCATAGAAGGTCATAGACCAACTGACTCAAGCAAAAGAAATACTAATATATTATAGTATATGATGGTTTATAGTAGTCTATGATAGTATATGACATTCTATATTTGTCTATGATCGTGTATGGTAGTCCTTGTAAACTTTATCTAAGTTCATTTTCGACTATAACCATCAATACACAATCATGGACCATCATAGACCACTAGACCATTACAGACCATCTTTGCCCATAATGTATTAGTCTCGCTTTGGTTTAAGTAAATTAATAGAGAATTACAAGCATCAAAAACCACTTCAGATAAATATAAATGATTATAAGGCCTCATAAACCATTATAGACAACTAGTGACCATCACAGGCCATTATAGAAGGTCATAGACCAACTTACCTAAGCTAAAGAAAGACTAACATATTATAGTTTACAATAATTTTTAATAGTTTATGATAGTCTATGGCGGTCTATAACAGTCTATGATCGTTTATAGTAGTCTTTTAAAATTATAAGAAAGTTCTTTTTTGACAACAAACATCAACACACAATCATAGGCCATCATATACTATTAATGACCACCATAGAGTATCATAAACCACTACAAACCACCATAGACAAAAATGTATAAGTCTCTCTTTGGTTTAAGTAAGTTTGTAGACAATTAGTGGCATGAAAAACCACTATAGATAATTATAAATGACTATAGTTCATAAACCATTATACACAACTAGAGACCATCATAGACCATTATAGAATGTCATAGACCAACTTACTTAAGCCAAAGAAAGACTAATATATTACAGTCTATAATGGTCTATAGTAATCTATGATAGTTTACGATGGTTTATAATGGTATATGACTAGCTATAGTTGTCATTTTAAGATCTAAGTAAGTTTGTTTTCAATTATGAACATAAAAAAACCATCACAGACCATCATAGATCATTATAGACCACCATTGACTATTGTAGACCAACTTACTGAAGTCAAAAAAAGACTAACATATTATGGTCTATGATTGTTAGTAGTAGTTTATGATAGCCTATGGTTCTCTAAAATGGTTTATGATCATCTATAGTATCCTTTTTAACTCTAAGTTAGTTTGTTTTTTACTACAGACATCAATACACAATCATAAACCATCAAAGACCAATATAGACCAACAGAGACTATCATAGACTACTACAAACCATCCTAAACCATAATGTACTAGTCTTTCTTTAGTTTAAGTAAGTCCATAGACAATTCTAGGCATGAAAACCACTATAAATAATTATAAATGCCTATAAACCCTCTTTGACCATAATACACAACAAAAGATCGTCATTCACCACTACAAAAGGTCAAAGACCAACTAACTAAAGCCAAAGAAAGACTAACATATTATGGTCTATGATGGTCTGTAGTAGTCTACGAATAGTCTATGGTGGTCTAGAATCGTCAATAATTGTCTATAATAGTCTTTTCCAACTTTAAGTAAGTTCAGTTTTTACTACAAACATCAATACACAATCATATACCATCAAAGACAATTATAGAACCCTATAGACTATCACATACCACTACAGGCATCATAGACAATAATGTATTGGTTTTGCGTTTGTCTAAGTAAGTTCATAGAATATTACAAGCATAAAAAACCACTATAGATAATTATAAATGACTATAAACTATGATCGTCTATAGTTGACTTTTTAAACTATAAGTAAGTTCATTTTTTACTACAAAAGAACAATACACAATCATAGACCATTAAAGACCGCGTAGAGTACCATATACCACTACTGACCATCATAGACTATAATATAATGTATTAGTCTGTCTTTGGTTTAGGTAAGTTCATAGACAATTACAAGTATCAAAAACCACTATAGATAATTATAGATTACTATAAATCTTCATTGACCATTATAGAAAACTAGAAACAATCATAAACCATTATATTAGGTCATAAACCAACTTACTTATGATAAAGAAAGAGTAACATATTACTGTCTTTGATGGTCTGTAGTAGTCTATGATTGTATATAGTGGTCTATAATGGTTTATGGTCATCTATAGTAGTGTTTTTAATCTATAGGTAGGTTCAATTTCGATTACAAACATCAATAGATAATCATAGACCACCATAGACCATTATAGAGCACCATAGACTATCATAAACCTATGCGGACCATCATAGACCATATTGTATTAGTGCTTCTTTGGTTAAGCAAGTTCATAAACAATTACAAGAATAAAAATCAACTATAGATAATTATAAATAACTATAAAGCCTCGCAGACCATTATAGACAACTAGAGAACATCATATACCATTAGAGAAGGTCAAACACCAACTTATTTCAACCAAAGAAAGACTAACATTTTATGTTCTACGATAGTCTGTAGAAGTCTATGATAGTCTATAAAGGTCTATAATGGTTTATGATCATTTTATAGTAGTTTTTTTCAACCTTAAGTAAGTTCATATTTGATTATAAACATTAATACACAATCATAGACTATCATAAACCATTATATACTACCATAGACTATCATAGACCATTACAGGCCATCATAGACCATAGTGTGTTAGTCTTTCCTTGTCTAAGTAAGTTCATACATAATTATAGGCATCAAATTCCACTATAGATAATTATAAAGGAGTATAAACTCGCATAGGCCATTGTACACAACTAGAGAATATCATACACCATTATAGAAAGTCATAGATCAACTTACATAAGCCAATGAAAGGCTAACATATTATGGTCAATGATGGTCTGCAACAATCTATAATAGTCTATGATGGTGTATAATTATCTATGACCATCTATAGTAGCCTTTTTAAACTATAAGTAAGTTTAGTTTGGATTATAAACATCAATACACAGTCCAAAACCATCATAGACTATTAAAGACCACCATAGACTATCATGGACCATAGCAAACCGTCACAAACCATAATGTATTAGCCTCTCTTTCATCTATGTTTGTTCATAGATAATTATCGGCATCAAAAACCACTATAGATAATTATAAATGAGTATAAACCTTCATAGACAGTCATAGAAAACAAGAGACTATCATAGAACATTATAGAAAGTCAAGGACCAAGTTACTTAAGCCAAAGAAAGACTAATATTTTATGGTCTATGATGGTCTCTAGTAGTCTATGATAGTTTATGGTGGTCTATAATGGTCTTTGATCATCTATAATAGTTTTTTTGAACTCTAAATAAGTTCATTTTCAACTACAAACATTAATACACATTCACAAACCATCAAAGACCATTATAAAACCCCATAGACTATAATATGCCACTACAGACAACCATAACCCATAATGTATCATTCTTTCTTTTACTTAAATAAGCTAATAAACAATTATAGGCATCATAAACCACTATAAATATTTTTAAACGACAATAAACTGTCATAGACCATTATAAACAACTAGAGAGCATCATAGACCGTTATAAAAGGTTATAGACCCACCTACTTAAGCCAAAAAACTACTAACATATTATGGTCTATGATGATCTATAGTAGACTATGATAGTTTGTGGTGGCCTGTAATGGTCTACGATCATCTATAGTAGTCTCTTTAAACTTTAAGTAAGTTCATTTTCAACTACTAACATCAAACGCAATCATAAACCAACATAGACCATTATCGACCACCATTGACTATTACAGACCAATAGAAACCATCATAAACAATAATGTGTTAGTCTTTCTCTGGCTAAAGTAAGTTTATAGACAATTACAAGCATCTGAAGCCATCATAAACCTTTATAGAAGGTTGTAGACCAACTTATTTAAGCCAAAGAAAGACCAACATATTATGCACTACGATGTTCTATAATAGACTATGATAGTCTATGGTGGTCTATATTGGTCTATGATCGACTATAGTTGATTTTATCAATTGTAAGTAGGCTCATTATGGACTACAAACATCAATATAATATCATAGACCATCATAGACCATTATAGACCATCATGGACTTTTGTTGACTGCTATAGCCCATCATAGTCCAGAATGTATTAGTCTCTCTTTGGTTTAAGAAAGTTCATAGATAATTACAGGCATGGAAAATCACTATAGATAGCTATAAATGACTTTAAACCCTTATAGAGAATTATTGAAAACAAGATATCATCTTATACCAATATAGATGGTCAAAGACCAGCTTACTAAAGCCAAATAAAAACTAAAATACTATGGTCTATGATAGTCAATAGTAGTCTATGATAGTCTATGGTGGTTTGTAATGGTCTATGATTGACTATAGTTGTCTTTTTAAACTATTAGTAACTTCATTTTCAACTATTAGCATCAATGCACAGTCACCATTATAGACCATAATAGACTATCGTAGACTACTACAGACCATCATAAACTATAATGTATTAGTCTCTCATTGGTTTTAGTAAGTTTATAGGCAATTACAAGCATCAAAAACTACTATAGATAATTATAAATTACTATAAACCTTCATAGACAATTATAGACAACTACATACCATAATAGAGCATTATAGAAGGTTACAGACCAATTTACAGACGCCATAGAAGGACTGAAATATTATAGTCTACAATGGTTTGTAATAGTCCATGATAGTCATTAGTGGTCTATAATGGTCTATGGTCATCTATAGTAGTGTTTTTCAACTCTAAGTTCATTTTCAACTGCAAATATCAATACACACTTATAGACCATCATAAATTATTATAGACTATCATAGATCACTACATACCATCATAGACCATAATGCATTAGTCGCTCTTTGGTTTAAGCAAGTTCATAGAGAACTACAGACATCAAAACCATTACGGATAATTATAAATGAGTATAAATCGTCATCGACCAATATACACAAGAAGAGACCATCATAGACCATTATAGAAGCTCAAAAAACAACTTACTTAAGCCAAAAAAAGACTATGATGGTCTATGATAGTCTGTAGTAGTCTATGAGAACCTCTGGTAGTCTATAATGGTCTATGATTTTCAATACTAGTCTTTTTCAACTGCAAATTAGTTAAGTTTTGACTACAAACATCGATACACAATCATAGACCAACATAGACCATTGAAGATCACCATAGACTATCGTAAACCTTTATAAACCATTATACACCATAATGTATTAGTCTCCATTTGGTTTAAGAATGCTCATAGACCATTACTGGCACCACTACAGATAATTATAAATGACTATATACCCTCATAAACCATCATAGATAGCTGGTGACCATCATAAACCATTATAGATGGTCATAGACCAACTTACTTAAGCCAAAGAAATACTAATATATCAAGGTGTATGATTGTCTATAGTAGTCTATGATAGTCTATGGTGGTTTATAATGATATATGATCGTTTGTAATTACCCTTTTGAACTCTAAGTAAGTTCATTTTTTACTATAAACATCAATACACTACCATAGACCATCATAGACCATTATAAACCATCATAGACTACCATAGACCACTATAGACCACAATAGACCGTAATGTATTAGTGCTCTTTGGTTTAAGTAAGTTTATTGACAATTACATGCATAAAAAGCCACTATAGGTAATTATAAATGACCATAAACCGGCATACACCATTACAGACAACTAGAGACCATTATAGACCATTATAGAACATCATAAACCAACTTACTTAAGTGACAGAATGACTAAAATATTATAGTAATTGGTGGTCCATAGTAATCTATGATAGTCTATGGCAATCTATATTGGCCTATGATCCCTATAGTAGTCTTTTTAAACTTTATTTAAGTTCATTTGCGACTACAAACATCCATACAGAATCACAGACCATCATTGACCAATATAAACCACCATAGACTGTCATGGACCACTGCAAACATCATAGACCATAATGTATTAGTCTCTTTTTGGTTTAAGTAAGTTAGTAGACAATTACAAGCATCAAAAACTAGATCAGATAATTATAAATGACTATAAACCCTCATCGACCATTATAGATAGCTAGAGACCAACATGGACCATTGTAAAAGGTGATAGACCAACTTATTAAGCAAAAGAAAGTCTAACATATTATGGTCTATGAAGGTTTGTTGAAGTCTATGATAGTCTATCGTGGTCTATAATAGTCTATGATTGTCTATAGTTGTTCTTTTAAACAATAACTATGTTTCTTTTAATCAAAAAACATCGACACACAATCATAGACCATCGTGGACTATTACAGACCGCCATAGAGTAACATAAGCAACTACAGGCCATCAGAGACTATAATGTATTAGTCTCTCCTTAGTTTAAGTAAGTTCATAGATAATTATAGGCATAAAAAACCATTATAGATAATTATAAATGACTATAAAGCCCCTTAGACCATTAAAGACAAGTAGAGACCATCATTGACCATTATAGAAGGTCATAAACCAACTTATTTGAGTAATAGAAAGACTAACATATTATGGTATATGATGGTGTAGTAGTCTATAATTGTTTATGGTGGTCTATAATTGTTTTTGATCCTCTATAGTTGTATTTTTAAACTAGAAGTAAGTTTATTTTCAACTACAAACATCAATAGACAAAAATGTATTAATCTCTCTTTGGTTTAAATAAGTTCGTAGGCAATTTACAAGTATAAAAAAACTACTATAGATAGTTATAAATGACTATAAACACTCATAGGCCATTATAGATAGCTAGAGACCATCATATGCCATTATAGAAGGTCATAGATCAACTTACTTAAACCAAAGAAAGACTAACATATTATGGTCTATGATAGTCTGTAGTAGTCTATGATAGTCTTTGGTGGTCAATAATGGTCTATGATCGTCTACAATTATCTTTTTTTCGACACTAAGTTCATTTTCAACTATGAACATCAACATACAATCGTAGACCATTAAAAACCACCACAGACTATCATAGACAACTACAAACCATCATAGACCATAATGTATTAGTCTCTCTTTGGGTCAAGTAAGTTCACAGATAATGAGAGGCACTGAAAACTACTGTAGATAGTTACAAATGACTATTAACCCTCATAAACCAATATAAAAAAACAAGTGAACATCATAGACAATTATAGAAGGTCAAAGACTAACTTACTTAAACCAAAGAAAGACTAACATATTATGGTATATGATGATCTATAGAAGTCTATGATAGTCTATTGTTGTCTATGATCATCTATAGTAGTCTTTTTGAACTACAACTAATTTCATTGTTGACAACAAACATCAATACATAATTACATACCATCATAGACCATTATGCACAACTAGAGACCATCATTGACAACTATAGAAGGTCATAGACCAACTTACTTAAACCAAAGAAAGACTAACATATTATGCTCTCTGATAGTATGTGGTAATCTGTGACAATCTCTGGTGGTCTATGATTTTTTATAATTGTCTTTTTCAACTCTTAGTTGGCATTGATTTTAGCCCCTAAACTTGGATTTAGGTTCAAAATGACCTCTAAAGTGTTCTCGAGTTCAAAATAACCCATGAACTTTGATGTGGATTATTTAAGGTCCAATTTACGAATTATATCTATCGTACCAAATTTCAAGTTGCCATAGCTTGAGTTTTGGGGCTACGTTTGATGTCATTCTTGGGTCTATCTTGTAGTGCTCAAGATGAAGAATGTCATGGCAATGATCATTTTCCTCAGCTAGGCCTATGTTTGAATATATTAGGGTTCGGGTGTCTGATTGGGGTCATTCTTGAGTCAATTTTGTAGTGCACTTGACAAGGTTTAACATGGTAGTGGCAGTTTCCTTGGATCATGCCTATACCATTCTAGAAATGTCATGAAAGTTATTGTTTTGTAACTAATGTTCAGTGATAATTTCAGCCATAGTTTGGAGTGTATGATAAACAAAATTTTGTGGTTTCACAAGCGTTGAACAACTTATTTCTATCAATCTTTGATGACGAAGCGTTTCAACCTTTTTGGGCATTCTATGGTCTTCAAAAACTTACCCAAAGTGGTGTGGTCTTTTTAAGCCATAATGTAACTAAAACTTTGTATGAAATAAAAGGAATAGGAAAAAGAATTTTAAAGATACTAAAGAGAGAACTTATACCTAAACTTTAACTACTCTTCCTTCCAAACTTTCATTCTCTTCCTTTCCTTTCAAGCACACTTCAAATACTTTAATATGGTGTGAGGAGAATGGGGGAAGAGGTTCTCTATTTATAGTAGAGCTTTGATCATTAAGGCTAGTGTTCAGGGTATGATAGAGGTTAGGTAAGAATAATGGAGAAGCAAGGGGGGTCATGCATGCTTGTTTGCAAGTAATTGTAAGTATTATTGATGGTGGGTTAAATCATATTATTCATATACTTTAAAGCTATTTTTAATTAATTAAAAATGACACTATCATCTTTAATGAATTAAAGATGATGCTGGTGGTGGTTAGAGAATATTATTCATTTACTTTAAAGTTATTTTTATTTAATTAAAAATGACACTATTAATTAAAGATGGTAGTGATGGTGGTTAGAGAATATTATTCATGTACTTTAAAATTATTTTTATTTAATTAAAAATTGCATTATCCTCTTTAATTAATTAGAGTGGTAATGGCGATGGTTGGAGAATATTATTTATGTACTTTAAAGTTATTTTTATTGAAAGATGATAATGGTGGTGCTTAAAAAATATTTTTTATGTACTTTAAAATCATCTTTAATAAACAGTGATGGTTGAAGACTATAATCATCATGACAGATAGAGTTTAATTAATTATTTTAATTAGTTAAATAATTAACCAAAATAATTAAAATAATCAACTTTACTATTCATGACACTATTAAAATAATTAATTATTTGATTATTTGATTTTGTGATTTTTATATTATTTATCATTCATTATTATTATTATTTCTATTATTTTTTTCCTTTATTATTTATTTATTAATTCTTTTTCTTTAAGTCTTCTTTGCGTCCTAATCATTTTGTCATGAAACTCGTTGTCTAATTTGATTATTTTTCCTTCGAAATAATTCTTTTGAAGTTTATAGTATCTGTGTCAGACTAGTTGAGTGGTGCAATTCTTGATAATAGTCAACCTTTGTTGACCAAGGTTATTTGACACTTAATTATAATTATCTTCGGTGATTATAGACCTAGAAGCCCTCATATACGATTATAGAATGTCAAAGACCAACTTACTTAGGCTAAAGAGAGACAATCATATTACGGTTGATGTCGCGACCACTTCGCAGGTGACGTCACAACCGGCACAGAATTCCCAAACCTGTCAGAACTCTGACATGTCCGAAAATCCTGTAAGCCTTCCGAATCAAATCACTCAATTTTCTTAAAAATTTTGACAGAGTCTCCTTTAAAAATATAACATTTC